>DWQL01002005.1:0-10437 GCA_018231265.1 Noctuana haematospila
GATGTCGTCCATGTTCATATGCTGCCGGAGATCAAGTACCATCAGGTAATCCGCCTGCCTTTAGACTTAGTTTATAATAAAACTATATTAAATATAATTAGTAGTAGGTACCTAACAGGACAAACTGTATAAGTTCTGTCAATTATTAAACTAGGTATCCCTTTCACTTCCCCTTCGATTTTACATCCTTTATAGGTACATCCAATAGGAAAAAGATATAAAACGTCACCGTGAACTTTTTAATTTTCCCTCATAATCTTTCTCCATGCTCGTTAAAACGTTGGCATATGCGAGGTTTTCGGCTATATGAGTACCTATATCGTAGAGGCAATAACCCGGGATTGAATGGGCGCTTCACATTAATCAAGCTGTTGCGAGTAAGCCGCCTTTCCGCAAGCCGTTCTCTCCATTGCACATAGTACTTACAATGACCTACATACATTAGGACATAAGCAAACACTACATCATTAGAACTTAACACTCACTAATTACTTTTCTCAGTTACGTGCGTTTTTAGCAATTATTTGTAAAAAAATCTGCACGCCTGGAAGTTCTTAAACGTTCTCAAAAGAAGAAAATGTCCGCTTAGTCCAAGTTAACATAGTACAAATAGGTATCATAGGTAATTAATTAATTAAATAAAATAATATTATTATAATTTGTTTATTTACAACAATTAAAATTAGAACAGAGAACTACTGAACAGGAACGAATGGAACATATTTCATTATGAAGATCCTTGTATTATTCTCGCCAACGATCGTTGGGATAAGACCAGTCCCTTAGCGGACCCTTTACGAAGCTGTTTCAACCAATAAAATTGTTTGGCGATCGAGTGGCCCTTCCTTACCCATAATTGGAGGAACTTACCCTTAAATTAGGGAAAAAATTGGGGTAAAGAGCATAGCTTTGCCAAGAATTATGAATAGAAAATAGAAATAATTTTATTAAAACGGGCATAACATAAATAAACAAAATCTAAGCAAGTGTTGGTTGGTAACTCTAGAGTTACCCAGTCGATTTTGTAGCAAAACAGAACTTAAGTTTTGAGTTAAAGTTGACAACATATACCATAACCTATTTATATTTCACTTACGAAAGCTGTGATGCTCGTTGCTGTGATCGTCGTGATGTGTTCAAGCTATGAATAAACAGTACTTTTAGCACGTATCGTACGTATATTCACATTGCATCATAGCAATAGTTAAAAGTAACGTAACGTAATGTGGTTGTTATATTTAACCTTCGATTAACGAAATGCTGCGTGAGTCAGCTTCGTACTGAGCTATTAAAAGCCAGCAACGGTAGCCACGTCTTTGCCCTGTCACTTGTATTGACGCAGGTCGACTCAAATAAACGGATTGCTGATCGATATCTTGACATAGTGGACAATTTTCAGCTCCCGAATATAAATTACGGCACAAACTTTTCCTACTGTTAAACGATACGGGACAAAAGCGAATTTCATTACGGCCAACGGTTACAAATTCAAGATAACTCTATTTACAAATTTATTGCAAGCTTTTAAACTCCTCAAAAGCATAAAAGGGTTCCGCGTAAAATGATACTAACGAGAAATGAAAATTCAATTTGACACGAAAATTTCAGACTAATTCGCGGAGATGGCTTTAATGCCATTACTTTGTGCTGTAGTACGAAAGCTTATACCGGCTTTGTTAATGTAGTTTTATTACGTTTTTTAGGGATTTCTCGCATGGGATAAAAGTGTTCATTTGTTGCATATACTGAAGATGATCTTCATTCTTAACTTTTAATAGCAATTTTGAATTGGCAAACTATCTGCACTGGCAGTTCAAATAGTCAATACGGACTTAAAGCGCTACAACCATCCGTAAGTAATTTAAGCCGAGTTCCAAAATGAAAGAGGTTCTTAATTGTCGAATGCCTTTTTTTCATAATGATTTTTGAAGGGTTTATCGTTTTATAAATGAGTAACAAGCGAACGTGCTGGTTACCTGATAATAAATATGTGGTCACTGCCAGTACTACAACGCAACTGTATTTTGAGGTAGAAAGGTAGTGTAAGAAAATAATTCTTAATTTATAATTTAAAATTGGTTACAATTTATTGTGGTTGGTGGGAATAAAACAGATTTTTAGTCTTTTTTGTATCTACTCTGAATAATAATATTTTGTTATAATATGAGTAGGTAAACATTAAAGTAGTCTCTTCATAGAACAGCTTTTCTCTGCCAAGATCCTCAGGGTTCCTCAATATATGTTTAATCCTTAATAGCTACTTTAAATAAACCCACACCACAGTTTAAGCTTTAATTTATATATGTTTGTGGGGCAATTATCTTGCTTTTAACTTGACCCTGGGGAGCTATTAAATTCACCACAACATTAAACTAAGCATGGAGACTGACCCGCGTAATAGTCACCCTATATGCGTAGTACTTACACAGTAGTGTGTCAGTGTTGTATCTTAAAGTAAAAGTAAATAAAATGTATTTTTTTTTGTATTTTATGCTTGAAATATTGTATACAGTTCTACTTTATATTTGCTTTCATATAGATATATGAATTTCTCTCTGGTCGTCTTTGCTTCGTGTATATAATTAATTAATTCCTTTATAACTAACTTCACTCTACTTATTTTAATAGCTATTATTAAAATATTACTAACATTTGATGTCAACATCAGATCAGATGCGCTATTTTACTTAATATTATATTCATCTGGATATACCTTGAAATATGTATTAAGTCGCAATTAAATTATTGAATGCGTTACTAACTATTAAGTATATATAAGGGGGGCGCCCTTGAAATACGAAAACCCCCATTACACGAGTATAAGCGCTGTGAACGGTCATCAATCTACTTACTGGGCGCACCTATAGTAAATAAACTTGATTGATGAAATATCGATCTTTACTATAAGTTGTGATAGGTATATGACTTTTTGCTTTCACTTTACGTAGTTCAGATATAGTTTCATGTTCCTTAACTGTCAGAAAAACATAAAAGTGTTTGTGCTAAAAAAAAATTAAATTAAAAATTTTAAAACATTAATGTTTTAATGTTACCTATTGTTCATTAAGCGAAAGGATTCATACGTAGGTAATGAATCATTCATCATTCATTTCATTCTTCATTTTATTCATTATTCATTATTCATTTTATTCATTCATCTTTGAATCATTCGATTTCTAAAAATCCTTAACTTAGGTATATGCATATTATTACAAAATGTCTAATAGTAAAATATACATAAGTAATGAAATAAAATTTCCAGTACCTATATAATTGGCAATTTATTGACTAGTACCAGTAATTGTTATTATTTTTTGCTTTCAGAGATATTATCTATAATTATATTATCTACATATAAGAGATGCTAATGAGTGAATACGTTAATAGTTATACATGTCTAAAGTTATTGGTAAATCTTGGTATAATATCCTACAGAGTCTATCTGTTATCTGTTAGTGACAGTTGCTTATGGTCCTCCTAATCCTTTAAGCTTTTCGAGGTTACCAATGTTCATTGACGGACCTACTCATAGTCATAATCCCTAACAATACTATTAACGTTATCTCTAGATTAGGCTTTGTGGAGTTACTGTTGTTGGACTAGAATTAAACTCAAATTTTAGCAACTAAGTAAAACCTATCGTTTTTGTTGTGGGTAGGTTAACATAGCTATATATATAGAAAAAAAATTATTGTACACCACACGGTAATATCATGATTACACAGAGATAAACATTTGGGAAGTAAAAACCATTGTACTAAACTAGTACTAAAAGTCCTTATTAAATAGTTTTGGGTATATGTACAACAATTTCATTTATTTGATTCATTACCTACGTCAATTTAATATTTATGAAATAGCAGAATATAATAATGCTCAGATATTTGCTGCTTACGATTTAGAAACATTCTACAGAATACCTTGCAAGCTGTGTATAAAAATTTTATCTTTTTGCGCGCGCCACGTAAGCACATTGAACTTTATTAGTTCCTCGTTTATGCGGATAATTAGCTTATACTGTGGATGACGTCTGGGATATATATTTTCTGGCTTAACGTTAAAAGTTCTGGGGTTAGAGAGAAAAACGTGGAGAATTATTATATTTTCAATAATTATAAGTAGTTATTTGTTAGTGTGAAGCTTCATTATTTTTTTTTATTGTTCTTTTGTTCAGCCTCACGAAGAATTAATTTATGTCAAGAATTTTTTTTTGTACTGACAACTATTTACTGTATAATAGGTAGACTGTCAGTATTTAATCTCATTAAAGCATCGTTAACCCAGTAATCTTGCTCATTTATCTAATAGTTAATTTTTTGTGTATAGGTAGGTATTTATATACTTAGATAATAATATGTGTTATAATCGCGTTGATTATCGCAGACGTTGTTGGTAGGTTTAACACATAATATACAGTAATGTTGAAAAGACCTTCCGTAATTTATTTACATTTATTTAAAATCCAAATCAGTCGACGAATAAATGAACCAAGGTGTTGAGCAGGTGTTTTGTGGTGATTCAAGCGTCGAAATCGGTGCAGTGGAGTTTCTACTCGACTGTAAATTGCGCTGGCACAAAATAATACTTTACACCGTTCAACAAGATGTTGAAGCATTCGTTCTATAGTGAAGTGTTAAAGCTTTAGGTAAGTAGATCTTTATATATATATATTTCTTAAGTGCGTGTGCATTGTCACTGAACTCCTAAACGACTGGACCGATTTTGATGACATTTGTTGTGTGTATTCAAGGGGACTTGAGAATGATTTATATTCACAATTTAGTCCGCGGGAAAAGGTTTTTCTAATTGCAGACGAAGTCGCGGGCACCAACTAGTTTCTTATAAATAATCTACATTTTGTTTTTCTTTTGATTTTTACCTTGTTGATTAATTGGCTAAGAAAATTGCTATTTCCGTAATCAGAAACCCTATTACCCTAGTACCTAGTTTAACTTTTCTATAGTAATTGTATGATTATACAATACAATATTCTTTATTGTGCACACCACAAGGATAATTTAATAAGAAGAAAAGTTATTCATTTTGGATGGGAATCTTTTTGTTTTTATAGATGATAATATTGAGTATTGTTCTAACAATCTTTATTCTGTCAATCAACCTTAATTTATTATTAATATTAACGTTGACAATTTCAAGAATTTATATTTTTTTTTAATTTAAGCTCGTACATAGGTAATTAGTGAAGTTTATATTATATCTTATTATACTGGTAACAAAGTCCATAGATCTAACTTCGTTTTTGTTTGTTGGTAGCTACTTTGGCAGCATGAATAGGATTTACACCATAACAACCCATATAAAATTACCAACTTTAGCAACACAAAAAGATGTATTTGAACGAAATAGCTATTCAGCAAAATTGATTTGTTAACTAAATCAGACAACACAGGGATCTCATAGAACTGCTAAGTTTGGAAGTATTCTTAGAATGTTTAAGAATATCTATTTATGTAAGTATCTATAGAGTAGGTAGCTTATTAAAAAGCCATCAATTTATACGTCTGAGAAAAAACACCAGTTTATATAAGAAAATGATCCAATCCACTTTACGGCCTTCAGCACATGAGTTGCTCTACATCATAGCCTGAAAATAATTCGTTGGACTGACCTCGCCTTCTGTTATATTACTTTTAGTTTATGACATGACTCTTTACCTTGTTGCGCTTCTGAAAATACGTAACAGTTTCGTGTGAAAATAAATTCAGAGTGTATTAAGTCCAGGAAAAACACAGCAAATTTTTGCACTCTTTATAAAATTGGCCTCTAAAGTTTGTTTTCATTACAGTTACCTCTTACGATTAAGAAGAAAAACTCTTCGCAAACAGGTGTTGCCTTTCGTGCAGAACTTAAACTATGTAAATAATAATAGTGCAGTGTAAAATTTAGTACATGTAGTCCTAAAAAACTTTAGTATTACTTTGGAAATGTATTTTACATTTCTTTTCTTTTGAAAATGAAACCTTTATCAAATATTTATTCTTAACCGGCATTAGTTATAACTAGATATATAAGAAAAATACCTCTTTTATTCTACTATAACATACCCGTTACAAGCAAGCTTATCTTACAAGAGACAGATCTTATAAACTAGGCAATAAAGTACAATTTTGCATTCACAAAGGAACATGAATGAAAAAATTAAGAAAAAAATTTTGAAATATATTTTCTTTTTATTCTATTTATTAGGTATGTCCGAATATTCAAAGTACGTACGTACCTCAATATACTAGGTACCTTATGATAGAAAAGTTTTAGCAATGGTAGTCACTATAAGTTGAACATACTAGACAGAGATTCCAATTCATCCACTCTCGTCATTGATCAATCCGTATTAATCCGTCTCCATTACACAACCATACTCGTACCAAAATCCTAAAAGTGAAACGACAGATGAACGCTAAAATTTTGTTACAAACTTACACAAGAATGTGATACAGATATTCAGAAGGAGGAAATCACGTTTGCTAGCTGCATTTAGATCTATTTATTGCCGCTCTTTATGGGGTATTTAGTACCTATGTCCGTTCATAAAACTAAAAATATAAAGTTCAAATCATGATTTAGTAACACGATCATAAGTATTAGGTAATATTTCTCGATTACCTACTCACCTACTATTAAAAATTTATGTTCATCATTAACTCAACTTGAATAATACGATTTTAGACCAACTTTAAAATTTTGTTGTGGATAATCGGATCTAAACAAAAGGTGCTTACCTAAGTGTGTAAAGATTAATTAAAATGTTGAAATAATTGTAACGTACTCGTATTTGTGTAATACTTTAATATTTATTAATATCATTAAATTTCTCCATAAGTATTTATTTGTTTGTTTTATTTGTTGTTTTTGACTCCATAAGTAGGTACAATTATATATTTAGCTTAGTTTAGTCTACTGGCTATAAGATATCTCATTATCGCAGTCACAAATGCCAACTGATGCTGACTGATGAGACTGTATGCTGAAAGTATTATTGAATTTTTTTATTTCAAAATCAAATTTTGTTTCAGACCTAACGCCACGACGCCTCACCTCAACTCAAGGAATGTAGCAAACTATGAAACAGACAGTGATAGAGGGCTTCCAAAGTAGATTTAAATATTTTGATAACTTAATACGAAAAGAAGAGTGGATATTGCGGACAGGAATTGAGAATATAACATTGGTATTAGTTTGAAACGGTTTACCTATGCTTGCAAAATACAAGATGGAGTAAATATAAGGCAGGAATGAGCAACAATGACGTCGAGGGAAGTTGAACTGTCGGGCGGCGCACCTTGGGGCTTTCGAATGCACGGTGGCGTCGATCAGAATCAACCTCTTAGGATATCACGGGTATGTTAATATTATTAATCTATGAATACCAAACTAAGTTTAGTAAAATTATGTTACAGAGGACGTATATGTTCGTAGATTTGTTAATTAATGCAACGTAAGGCGTGCTCGTAATGATTCATGTTTTGGCATTTCGAAGATCATCGTTATAATCCGTAGGGGTCTGCAGGTACTACAGAATAGCACCCGTAAAACCATGGCGGACGTTTTGCTGACGTTTTCAAAACATCTAACATTAGTTTTCCACCATTATTGTTCCATTTATCCAGTTCACTTTCGAAATATGATGAATATGGTGCAAACGTCTCCCAAAAGGGAAGAAGCCCATACTCAACAGTGGTATAATTATGAAAGGGTTTGTGGTCAATATCTTTTTGAATAAGAGTACGAGTAGGTAAGAAAAATGGAATTTAACGAGAACACATAGAAAAGGAACCTTTTGTAATGATTCAGCAAAGTTCGCTATTTAATTGGATTTCTGTCAGTCTTTCTATCCGAATTTGGAAAATGGCTTTCGGAAAAACCGTTGGAATGGTTTAAAGAAATACTTGTTTCTGTCAATATGGTAGGCAATGTTTTGTCGGTCTTTGGATTAGATTCACATTCACATTAATCGCTAGATTTTAATTTAAAAAAATCGAAAAAATTGAGCTGCTTACGTACCTATGACCTCTTCTACGTGAACTTCTCCACATTAACTTTAACTTTGCCAAATCTCAGACTCCTACGTGAGGGGTAAGATGCTTAAAGAGGGAATAAAAGTTTGGTTTTCACGTATCAATAGGTATATAGATACTTTTAAGAACCTGCAATACTTACAAATTATTTATGTACCTACTTTATGACACAAAAGTTACTCTTTTGCACATTAAACACAATTTTTGATCATTATTTACTTCTAAGTGACGCAATTATATCATTAGCGAAAATCGGTTTGAAACATTGAGATATTACATTACAGTAAATCGTATTCCATTGTATTCTAATGCACGTGATTACGGTACGACAACGTCAATTATATTTTATTTTACTGCCTTGTTCTGACCAGGCCTCCGGTTAACGAATAAAACAGGCTAATGCTACGCTAATGCTTAATAGCTGGTAATCGTGAACAACAAAATGTGTTTTAAAACACCAAAGACGTAAACAGTAATAGATAAATAAGTAAAGAGTTCTCTATAAAGTTCCTACTCGCAAGGCACGTGCGGTCCACCAACCAGCATTTCCAGCGTGCTTGATGCCTCAACCTTTCTTATATTTGGACGAGACAGGGTTGATGATGATAGGTATATAAAATAAGAAATTAAATTAATAGTTCCCGCATGAAAAACACATTGTTACGTTACTGTCATATTTACACACGCCTGTTTCTTTTTTTAAACGATGAATAAATTTCTTTCAGCGCTTCAGCGATACTCTTGAACGTAGTCTCGATGTAAGTAAAGTGTTTGCTTGCCAACAATAATAAGTAAAATTAATAACATCCACTGAAGGAATTCTTGCATGATTCAATATTAACCCATCTTCGTGTTTGATATTCGTGAATATAAATTAACAGATATTGTGGGTCTATTCAGATTGACAATAATATAAAGCGAACGTGTAACTTTGAGACTGTCCAGATGACGCATTTTATAAACTGCCTAGTTTATAAAATTCCTTAAACATTTTTGTCAAAATATTTACAAACTTTAATTCATAAAGTTAACAAAAACTTCACTAATTTCGGTAAGAACAAAATTAGGGCGCAAAAGCGTCTACAACATTTCTCTGTTAAAGTCTAGTGGAAAAATCCCGTTTTATTTTCTCCGTTTCAGCAATTAGCGACGAAAGTACGGAAAAGAAAAGATTCGTTCATTTTCCGACTTTTTAAAGTACTCTAGAGTAAGAATTTACAAAGCCATTCTTTGTGCTATTAAAGATTTCTTCAATAAACAGCAAATTTGAGATATCACTCTATTATAGGTTATTCTTCTATCATCAATAATTATAGTAATCTTAACAAACTATTAATCGTCCAACTGTGAAAATTGATGAAGAATATTATTAGTAAATAATTTAGTTAAACTGCTTTATTGTACAGAAACATAAAATTAATGCATAATTAATAAGTTCCCTTAATTGTTTGTACTTACATAACTCCTACTTTTATGAACCGATTAATAATTCTTTTTTTTCTTAAATTTAGACTATTAAATTCTATACAGACTACAAAAATTATGTGTATCATAATCATAGATAAAAGTTATTATTTAGCAAGTAGGTTAAATCGACGTAAGTACTCGTAGTTATTGTTAGTCTTTGAATTTTAAATCATTTGAAGTTCTGCTATAGAATGCTGGTATTAACAAGTGCTTTTATGTAAACTGCTTAACTGCACTTTTGCTCCTGCTGCAAAGTGCTCGTTATCTAAGCAGATTCGATGGTTATTTCAGATTTTGCTACGCTTTCAATCCAATCTCAATGTGCTAGGTATTTATAACTTTCTCGTAATCTTGCTTAGGTATTTACATGTCATGTATGTGAGTAAATAAAATGTAGAATGGAAAAAATATTTTTTAGGAACTTAAACATACTTAAAGCCATGAAAATTAGTATCCTAGCCATTATTTGAAAAATACAAACGTAGCTATCGAAATTTTAGAAAATTTTGCATTGCATATCAAATATCTCTCTGAAATATAAAATTTTGTTGCTTTTGATGTGTGAAAACAACAAATTTTAAAGTTATTTTCATTTAAATGCGTCGTAAAAGGAAGTTATATAATGAGTTCAACAATGAACACCAGAGTGCAGCTGACGTATGCCAATGCAATTTACGCAACATTGAACGCCAAGAATTATCGGATTGTACTCGTAGCTATGATATTTATAATACTGATATATTTTATTACCATTTACCTAACAACAACTCGATACACTATCGATTGAATTTACTGATGAAATCACGCCGACATTCAGATTATATTAGTTGCTATAGGTAATATAATATTCTAGGGATCCGCCCCGGCTTCGCACGGGTGCAATGCTGATACTAAATACACTATAGAAAAACTGTGAACGTTTATACATATAAAC
>DWQL01002006.1:0-10437 GCA_018231265.1 Noctuana haematospila
CAGCAGTGGTAACTTCCCATTTAATTATCCATAATTATGTATTTACTTTTCAGTATTTAATTATATGAAGTAGGTATATTTTATGTGTAATATTTGTATATAATGTTTATTAGGCTTTTTCCACCTTACCTTCTTTATTCCTATCATGATTGTCTTCTATTAGACCATTTGGTCACCACTGGCCATTTTTATTCAGTAGGTAGGTAATGTTATTCAATGTTTTTTATTAGTGTTTTATTTTTTGTAGGATATTAAGTTTTAGAATCGATTGATCGACGTTATGATCGTTAGGTTAAAACTTTGTTATTACAAGGAGTTTTCCAACTCCTATCAAAAGTAACTTTGTAGCATTTATATACTAAAAAAAACCAATGCTTTATAGCTTCATGTTTTTGTAACTTTATTGCTTCTTGTTTTGTATGTGATTCGCAAAAAGCCAGAGGGCTTAGCCAAGTTACATGCGCTTAGACGGCGATATACCGATTGCTTAAAATTCTTGGAATCACTATTTAACTGTTACGTCAATCCCAAATTATTATTTTCCATCAATCAATCAAATTCGTTAGCTAAAGCTAATCAAATATAAAGCATCTTTTCTAAACCTTCTGATATGTATATTGCATAGGTACACTTATTTTTTAATTTCTTAAGTTTACTTAATTCCACTTGCAAATATCGTTCACTGGTCCTACTTCATTTAAAGTTGTAGGTACTTGTTTTTGTGTGCATTAAAATAGATATCAAGGAAGACAAGTATATATTTGGTTCTTTTAAAATAAAAGTTTACAAATAACATAATTAAATCGTTAAAATGCATTGGAATTTTTACTGATGTTGATATTTAAGTGCTTCCTTACTACGTGATCCATATTAATGTATTTATATCTGCCGATCTCGTTTTGTACAATAACTTAACCATAAGGGCATATTAAGAATACACCAAATAATGATCTGCTCAGCCAAAAAATACACTACTAAATTAATAGTTAGTTCGATTCAGGATCAGCTTCACTTTTATTTTTAAATATGGCTACATTTAATGAAACATTTTTTAGATGCCTAGTTCGTAGAGTTTGAGCGCCTTTTTCATTTATCATGCCATTGTCATCTAATACCAGTAGATATATAGTGCACATTCTACCACATCCAATTAAAATAAAGCGTGAATTTGATTTGTCCATCTGCATTACATAAGGTTGTCGAAGGTTCCGCGGCTATCGATTTGATCAGTGCATATCGATGACGTTACACAATACGATAGAAATGTGCCTACGCGTATGATGGCGAGTTTTTTTAGCAGTCTTGGCAGTTCATAATGTTCATAAAATATCGAATATTATATTTTTTAAAACATGAGAAACTCGTTAAGTGATTTAAATAATTTATTAAATAATATATTAAATATGTTAGTTTCAATTGTTATTTTGCGTTTCACACATTGAAGTTTGTCGACCGTACCAAAAATGAATTTAAGTATTCCCTCTAATGCTTGCTGCTCAATATTGAATCCAGTCCAGCTTAATAAATATACTTACGCACAAAATGCTAACAGAGACGATGTATAATTATTTTACATGAAGGGGTATTTCCTGAAATTATTTTGTAAAATTTGCCATAATTTTATTAATAGGGTTTTTATTTGAAAGTACCAAATGTTTAAGAACCAAAATCGCACCATGCTACGGCATACGGAGTATAAATGAGATTGACTGAAAAGGTATAGAGGTCACGGCCATCTCAATATGTCACTTGTCTTGACTTTGACATTGTCATTGTACAGTGACAGCCTACAACACAAACTTTACATAGTAGTACTGTAACTAGTAACTGTAGCTACGGTAGTACTAATCATCCTTGATCACTTACTTCTTAAATACAATTCATCATGCCATATTTTATTACAGTTATTATTAGTATACATTATATTAGAATTTCACAAAAAGTCATGTAAGTTGTGGAAATTACCAAGCTGTCGAATCGACATTACCCCTCTAATAATTATTATTAATTCGGTGTATGAATAACATATTATTGCTAAAGATTTAAATCGATTATTGCGCACTAGATTTTTTTGCAAGTAAAACTGAACTTGAAACTGATGAAATGCATGAATAATTACGAAAAAAAAGTAGCCCAATAAATACTACTTCCGACTTCGCGGACTCGGAGTGAACATACTCGTAGTTCATTGTCATAGTAATGTCACGAATGTAAATATCAGAGTCATACTATACTAATAATATGTGCATTAAAAATATTTTTATAAGAATCTTGTTTACCTTGCGGGTCCTTTTCGATGTGAATAAACTTTAAATTAATTATAAATGACCTAATAAGATGAATGATAAATCGACCTTTCTGGATTTGATTTTGGTTTCGGCATACTTACAAAAGAAGCGTCGTTAGTTTTACAATTCAATAAAATTTTAAGTTCCCTTATGAAAAATCTGTGCGTACCTACGAGTATATATCACTACGTATTAGGAAAGTTTAAGATCGATAGTAGCCAAACTGAACATTTAAAGTTCTTGAAAACTTACTATAAAATTTTAATAATAATATAGTAATTATTACAAAGTTATTTCATTATATACCTATTCAATATCTAGATGATACCCATTCAAACTAAATAGCAAATGTCCGTCTTCAGACCATCCAATATTTTATGTTACCTAATCTAGATAAGTTTTCAGATGTGTAACACAGTGCTCATAATATTTAGAAACCAAAGAGAAAAAATTATTTAATTTTGGGATGTGTTGTAAGTTTAACTTGAATTCCTTTTTACGCTCCAGTTGAAAATGATAATATTTAAAACGAAAGTGAAGCAGCGAAAGAATCTACGTAAATGACGTTTCGTAGCAGCGTGTGACGGCAACCGCACGTAACATAATGTAGTGTAACGCAATGTTTGAGAACGTTCTATGGGATGGATGTCGGGTAGTGGGGTGCGCGTCTGTGGCAGTGGGTCAGTGGTTCCGCAGGGCGCGAGCGCGGGCGGGCGACGTCTCTGGCGCAACATCCTTACGTAAAGCGCGCGCACACCCGCCGCACTCGAGCAGTGAAAGTTGCGGCTTCTCGGGGCCCCACACTAAATACTGTCACCTTATCCATTGGTTTCCTCGACACTCGTTAAAAATTGACCTGATCTTGGCCTAGTCACATTTGCACAATAGTAAATCCGCGCAACGCGCCGGTCTACTTAATTAAATAATCTGGGAGATTTTTTAGAAATTCGAAATATCCAATAAACCACAAAATGAGATTTCCTAAAACGTAATATGCAATAAGGCGAAAATTATTTTAAAACATTAGTGGTAGCGAATTTTTCACAGTAAAAGTAAAATTCGCTACCAAGTCAAGGTCGCGTGTAATAGGTTGTGTAAGAGATGCAAGCAACATGCATCATATAACTCACCGATCCGGCTCTGTGTCGTGTCTTCTAGTATTTTTTACTTACTACCGCATTAGCACGTCCGCGAGTACGCATAGTAAGGAACTTAATTTGTTTATTCCGTATGTAATGTCCTATATAATGACCATCACCTACCTAGCCTTGCCTGGCCTTATGTCATGTTCTCCTTCATTGTAATAAATGCCGTGCTTGTTAACACAGACGTACTCTGCACTTACTTGTAATGGCAAAGTAGCGTAAATATTTACATATTATTCGTAACTTTGCACCGTTAATGGCTCAATTGGTATTTCTTGACTTCGCGTATCAACAATATCTAAGGTTTCCTGGCAACCATTCATGTTATGCGATAGAAATTCGAAGAACGTGACAATAGGACAAAGCGGTCTAACATTAGCTCTACAAACAAACGTGCTGTTATGAATTTCGACTAAGTTTATATTATAATCTTACTTATTATAATTCGTAATGAATGCGAACTGGCTAATGAATGCTCTTAGCGAACTATGCCCCTAACCGATTTCAGCATGCAGTAAAATCCCCTTTCTCTATAGAAACCTGAAACTTCCGGTACTTTGAACTTCCATCCGATATAAAAGGATTTTCAGAAATTCTACCCCTAAGGGGTTGAAAAATGGGGATATACTTTGTATAGAACAATCTTGGTCCAATACTAAATCCACATAAGTATATAAAATATAAATCGAAAGTGCAATCAGGAAATTAATAACTATATAAAAATTTATTTCTCTTTTTTTTTATATTATTTTTCACCCGAATTCATAAATACTTTTCTTTATAAATAATGAGTAAATTCCCCCAATGTTGTAAAATTTCTAAAATTAAGTTGCAATTAAAAAGCAGTGTAACGCTATTCGTAGTTACTTAAGTACATAATAAGTTATGATGTACCTTATTTATATTCTGTTATTATTGGAATATGTACCGTTTGACTTGTGAATTGTAAAGACTGAAGTTAACCCATCCATGATGGAACAATGCTTCTTAACTGGGTCACGTTTCCAAACCTCATTTGGAAGTCTGTGTTAGTTATAAATGTTATAATATTTTATAATGTGAGGAGATATGACCTATAGGTCACAAGAAAATTATGTTCGGAGTTGCTGCAAATAATTAATTAGATTTGTCGTCCGCCTTCTCTCTAGAGTTTGTATAAAATAGTATTTTGTACCTATGTATCGTATTGTTGGGATAAATAAAGTCTAATGAATTGATTTCGAATTTTCGATATATTAACAAGAAACTCGACAATCGCATCACAATTGATTTAATAGATATACATTAACATATTATTTTGGAAGCGCATTTAGGTAAACGTCATTGACACTTACCTACCTTTATGTAATAAATTTTTTTTTAAAAAGGACTATTATAAGTAATAGTTTTGAAGAAAAAAGCTGGATATGAAAATAAATTATAATTTTTTTTTTAATTATTGTTTAAGGTCAGCAGCATACTAATAATAAGCTAGTAAATTAATAATATTAAAAAAAAGTAGTTAATTTCAAATTCTAAACTAGTATGGCAAAGTTTATAATACGAACATACCTACTGGTGCTGCCGGGCAAGTTATAATATAAAAATTAGGCCAATACCCACTTTTACATCACTTTGACAAGTAAGTAATTAACGTCGGTGATGGGTGCAGCCCTAAAAATATTTTATGTACGCTAGAGTAGTTGGTAACAGTCACGCGAATGAATCTAATCGCGCTGCTTAGTGCTAACGTGAAAGCGGTGAAACTAACGTAAGATACGTGTGATTGAAAATTGGCTGACTAGTCAGGATCAAGTATAAGTCGATTATTTAAAAGTGATAATTTTTGTCAATATTTGCGAAGCTCTTTCATTTAAGCATAGTCATGAGTTCTGTAATACAATGAAACTTTTGCAGTTAGATAATTCTCCCAAGTTTACACTATTATTATAATAACATAGAATTCCATCTTTTCCATTAACTGTTTCAAGTGTGACATGTTTTATTTATTATAATATTCTGAATTAATTGAAAAAACCAAAACACATTTAAAATAGTTCGAAATGCCACAAACTTGTATATTATTATAATTAAGTCTTTGCTTATTATTTATATTTTAAAACACACGATCTCATAGTGACTCATTAGTTGTGTCCCTGATACCTTTATATAAATAACAAATAAAATTATTATATTTTATTATATTATTATATATTAAATTTTCCTTGTTTCAGATTTAATTAGTTACTAGAAACTTATCCAAAGATGGAGAGCGTGTACAATTGGTACAAGGACCTTATGGATAACAGGGGAGGTAAGTTGATATATTTTTCATTAAATACGAGTATATACCTTTTCTAAAGAAACGTCATAAAATTCCATTGTCTAAGTAAGTTGCAGGTGTGCTAAAATGTTTTTTTTTATCAGTTTTAAAAATGAATCAAAATCCAAAATGATGATAGGCATAGTATGTATACATCTATATAAACAAGTAAACCGTATTGAAATGTTTGAAAACATTCGAATTTAAGAGATGGATAACGAGTGACGTCTATAGCAAAGGCAGAAATGGCGGCACGGAAAAATGTTTTTGATCCAGTTTCTGTTACAAGTACTCGTGTCATAAAGAATTGAGATGACGATCCGTGAATAGATTTAAGTAAAATGTAGATGCCTAGAAGTGGGATCTGTAGATACATACTACGATTTAGTGTTTTCATATTCGCTCTGGACGAATTCATGCCCTTGATGCTAATCAAACAGTTGTATAAGAAATTACCTACTACCGTTAAAATTTTCTAGATTCGATTCTTAAGGAGATTAACATCAAAATAATACTTTTTATTTCTACTTCTTCTGCATTATATATGTATGAGAGTTATTTATTTAATATTTATAAATACTATCATGTATTATTTTCTAAGTCAGTGTAAAATACTAACAATCAGAAGGATCGCTATGCTATGTCAATGTTCTATTGCGTGATTGATACGAGATGTCGAGTAACTATTGATTCGTGTAAAGTTCAGTGTTCTTTGGGCAGCTTACAGGGTTATTTCATGTCCACTATCACCAACATCAGTCGAAGCACGTAGTTGTTGACCTCTTGTACGCGTACCTTTATGTGTTTAGGTTTTGTAGAAAAATATTTGGTTGGGACCGTTTATGTTATGAGTTCATGGAGTTGATTGTATACCTGGCCATGGAACGATTTACGTGTACTTAAACTTGCAATGACATGCGATAACTAATAAATCATAAAACGTTTTTATTAAAAAAACTTCAGTATATAAATATGATGGAAGAACATTAAAAAGTTAATACATGTAAGGCGAATGCCCTTGCTTGACCACTTGTAAATTGGAATAAAAATTACAATTCGAAATCACACCATGACCATATTTATTATTTGCATGCCAAAAACACTATACAGTTACTGAAATCACTATTGACATAAATAAAGAAATGACATCACATGCAAAAAGAGCATAATAAACTATAATTTATGAATGTGCCACGTCCTCAGCTCAAGCTATGCGCTAAGCGTTAACTCCGGTCAGAGTTGTTGACTGCTACACCTATTAGCAACCTTCTGGTTCTGACGTACTAACCTCTTCAAATTGTTCATTGTTGACGTACTTCAATAGCAAGTTGAATATTAATTTTGATATTTGTGCAAATCTTATAAAAAGGTAGTATGGTAGGTGGTACTTACGGAAGATGTTTACATAGTTCAGCAAATGTTGACGAACCATCGGCGTCATTTTATCACTTATGCTCTATGTCCATATTGTTTTTATAGTTCTAGCAATGTCGACACAAACAGGAAATGAATCCGTCTTAGACACCTAATTATATAAGAAGTTTCTTGAATACCATCCATGTTATTCCGTGTTTCTTTCATTTCATAATGTCGTTAAATTATGAATACTTAATCCGGGTTTTTAATCTTTTCATGTGGTATAAAACATTACAAAATAAGACTATCATGTGAAACAAAGATAGGATGTCAAGAAATTTACCGAAAGATTTAGAGAAAATGTTGAGAAGAGCAACTGATATCTCGCAAGTGTAGGCAACGGGCAAGCGAAAGAATCAAATACGTATCGCCAATTGTTTCAGATCCCAGAGTAAAGGACTGGCCAATGATGTCATCCCCCTGGCCCACACTGGCAGCGTGCGTATGTTACGCAGTGTGCGCTCGAAAGATCGGTCCGGAGTATATGGCGAACCGCAAACCCTTCGAGCTTCGCAATGTGCTCGTTGTCTACAACCTAGCACAGACTATTTTTAGCGCGTGGATATTCTATGAGGTAAGCACGTGAAAAAAGCTTACTGCTTAAGGGTGTTACAAAACCAATCGATGGATTGTCGATTAAGATCGATCGAAGTTGATCGACTGGTCTGGTAGCTTTAATTGATCGACGAATACCGTTCGACTAAACAATTTATCTATTCCAACGGTCGACGTCGATCGATAAGTTAGGTAGCTTTAACTGATCGACCGATACCGTTCGACTGACCAATCGACTGACAATGGGAAGCGCCCGGCGCGTCTAATGAAACTGCTCGATCAACGTCAACTAATTTATTCTACCATCGATTGATGCCGTCTATCGACCATCGATCGATTAATGTGTTAGAAACTATCGATCGACTAAACCATTCTAACATCGATCGATGCCATTGATTGACAATCGATCGATTGGTCTGGTAACACCCTAACCCAACTCAAATGTAGGAACAAGCTAACCTAACCCAACCTATTTGACACACAACAGAACTTGTGAACCGTATGTTCACATGTTGTACGAGACGTAAACGTTTATAATTTGCATCCGATTGCACCACAAAACGATGACATTTGTGCGGTTTAATGACATGATTCTTAGGTGAAGAGTCTCTATATTTCTTGTCTTGTATTTGGTCTTTTAATCTTGTCGTTGTCATAAAATTCATTCCATAAAACTGCAGTTTTAGCTTTAACTTCAATAGGTGTATTTTTACTATTTTTCTTTATACGTCACTTTAAAAAAAATAGCCCAAATAAAATATAAATGACGTTATTATAAAATAAATGTGTCATTATAATAAAAATAGATATTTCATTTTGTAACAGATCAAGGTCGATTATAGACAAGATTTTAGAATATTTATAGAGGCCTATTTGACATTGCTATTGTGAACTCTGACGTCACGTCCGTTTTACCGTCTATGAAATTCTTATTCATTGCACTGTATGAAAGAGTAACAAACATCCATCCATACAAACCTTCGCGTTTATAATATTAGTGAGATTAAATGAAAGGTCTGCTTTAGCTTGGGCAGATCTAGTTAACATCTGCAACAAAGTAAGAGGAATCGGATCACTCTAGTTCTACTAACACACCTGACCTAATTTTACTCAATCTCATCCCGGCCTCAATATGATAGTCGACTGCGGCAAACAGAATTCATCTTTGTACTTTTCTTTGTAATTTTATCGAGTTTCTTGATACGATTAATTAAGGATTATTTTATTTAGTTTAAAGTTGCCTCTAAAAAGATAAAGGCTGTAATGAAAAAAAAAAGCCGATTATACAACATGCGATATTTTTATTGCTAATAAAAAAATCTTCTGCTATGTTGTTATGGATAAGCGACTCAAACTGTATGATCGATACTTAATATTGGTAATATTAATGTGATGCCATGAGATTTTTGTGAGATAATACAGCAATACTGGATCTGCGGTTAAGGATTGTGATCGTTGTGAACTTGCTTTATTTTGTCATTAATTTTACAAAATGCTGTTCTTCTGTGACATACACACATAACAAAGTCGCTTTTTCCGTCCATATGTATGCTTAAATATTTAAAACTACGCAACGGATTTTGATGCGGTATTTTTTAATAGATAGAGTGATTGAAGAGGAAGGTTTATATGTGTAAACGTTCACAGTTTTTCTATAGTGTACTTAGAAGTACGCACCCGTGCGAAGCCGGGGCGGGTCGCTAGTTATATATATAGATATCATGTATTCATCTTAACCACATTGACTTAGCAAATTATTTTTATTTACAGTACCTGGCAAGTGGTTGGTGGGGTCACTACGACTTCAGATGTCAACTTGTCGATTATTCACGGAGTCCGAAAGCAATGAGAGTAAGTACAGTTAGACTGTTATGCTTTGCCCTATTTCTTTATAACAAAAATATTTTTGTAGAAAATATTTCTTGATACCGAATAACCGAACGTACGAGTATATTAGTCGTATGCGAAGAGTCGACGAGGCCAATCTTTCTTCAATATTAAATTTTGGAGACTCTTTGCATCGCTTGAATAACCTCTACTACTCTACCGAAGATGTTGAAAATTGTATTACCTTACACAATTCCTTTATAAATCACTAGACGTAACGTTATTTGAGAACATTTTTATTAATAAAAAGCAAATGATTTATTTACCCATTTTTATTATTTAAAAAATTTATATTTAATGGTAATGAATTAACTGTTAACTGGTTTATCCGTTAACTGGTCATTGATAAATTTATCAAACATAAATTAATTTTTTGCTATTTCGACATAATTTAAAAGTATGCAGATTAGTAATAAAGCCGTCTACTGATACCGGAACTGCCAAACAAGAGAAATTAAGTGAATTTTCTCCGCTGTCACATTATTTCTAATCTTTTCACCGGTGTTTAGCGATAAGACCGCCTTTTGTGCATATTTTTTCTTGTTGTCTATTGTTTTTTTTCCATTTTTCTTTACTTTGGTGTACTATAAAGAATCCATACTTTGTAGTAATAATCGTAAATCAAATGTGACTGTAGCATGTGGTCAACCATTTTAATTAGCTTCAAAGTTTATTCAAATCATTTGTGACTTACCTAAACATACATGAATGTGAACCACAAATAAATAATTGGACTGAATGTCACGTAATGTTTATTCGCCTTCAACCCCTTTTTTATGTCCCACTGCTGGGCACGGGTCTCTCCTCACAACCGGGGAAGGCCTGGAGCATACTCCACCACGCT
>DWQL01002007.1:0-10436 GCA_018231265.1 Noctuana haematospila
ACGTCAATGCGCGCCGTTATGGCCCTATATTATAGGTACACGGTCCCTTAATTTATTCTTGTGTCTGAAGGAATGACACGTTTTGGGTTGGCCTGTCTAATGAAACTTGAAGTTATTGCGAAGGAATCGTTTGCTGCGGACTATCTTTTAAAGACAAAATGTTAAGTTCACTAGATTTAGCAATGAATCTATTCAAATAGATTCATTGCTGCAAATAGATCAAATAGATTGACTGCAGTTTATCTATTGAAATTAGGTAACTACCTTTCTCTCTTACTATTTCTACTAAAACACCTATTACATTATAAATGTTAATACCATATCTACCAGGCAGGTGATGAAAATGTACAAACTGAAAATAAATTCCAAATTATAGAGAATACGAGCAACTATTTACTTAGCATTCCAAAATTATTTTTAAAAAGAATGTTAAAAGTATTTCTAATCAATTTCAATATTATACTTATAGATAAAGACTATTACAATGAAACATTAATCGCTTGTTACACTTGAGTCATTATTTGGTCAGCAAGGATATCCTGTCTGATCAATTTTTCACATCGAATGATTCAAGAAATAACAATTTACGATAGGCAGGTAAGTAGATAGTTTGGTAGGTATTAACAAACCTTGTGAAATCGCTTTAGATAATATATGGTAGATAGGTGCAGCTGTTAAACAATGATGTCATTTAGTACAAAGTCTGTGCTAAAAAAATTAAACTTAGGTTTATTAGTCATTATAAATTTTGATACCCGCACTAGGCTTGTCTCTACGACGGTCATATTAGATAGGCAAATCAAGAAATACTAGCGTATAGTTATGTAAATAGTCAGATTTTGATTAGCCTATTTAACTACTGGCCTACGATATACCTATACGGATATCTAATGATCATCAGATAAGAACATACACACAGCTGGATCTTCCTAGATATCTACATATAACTACGCAATGTAGTGTTACTTCGCTTTTAAAAGTACGAGTATCTCAATATGAAAACAATAATTTCTGTTGTTCACTACAGAAAGTGTCACTCACGCATGACCATTATTCTTTCGAGTCAGATATGGGACGGCCCGCCCGCGGTCACCGCGTCAAAGCACCGACGTGTGGCGGTGGTCCAAACTACTTCGCAACATTATTTGCGAGGTGTCACCACCAACGATGAACCACAATAACAACTGAAACAAACCAGTTTACTCCTAAAAAACACTCTAACCTGCATTATGGACTGCAAGCTTCAAGTTTTAAAGCTCAACATCAAACGTTAGCAGACTTCGTCGACGGTAAGTCTAAGTTTGTTTGCTGCCTAACTTAAAGGCCATATAGGCACCCTATCGGTTTTCCGCAGTGTTCTGAGAACGAATATTGATTCTGTTCATATTTCGGCGACAATTCGTTTGGTATCTGTAAACCGCTTGTCGGCGCCAAATAAAGACTTCCTGTGTGGCTAAGCAAAGTGGATAAATAGTTTTTCCAGCACTTACCGGATGTATGAGTTTGTTTTTCCTTTTACACTTAAAAGTCGTAGGTGTTGAAAATTCATTCGAAGTAAAGTAATCTAAAATCGAAAAATGATGATCCGTGTGGTGTAGTGGTTACCACGCCAGTCCTCCATTCGAAGGGTCCCGGGTTCGATTCTCGACGGGGCAGAAATTTAAATGATGAATTTAGATTTCTGTTACCGGTCTTAGTGTTTGTGTATTTGTCTTTGTATGTACCCACGCCAAATGGAATCCTAGTGTGGGGCAGTGAGTGTGAAGCGTTATTTTTTTTAAAGTAGGTAGGTAGTTGGTACTAGAACAAATTTTAGGTTTTATGTTATTTCAGAACGACTGTTATCATCATAGGTTGTTAAATTAATATTAACATCATAATAGCTGCCGGTAAGTGAGATAAAATTTCTGCTCATTAGGTGTATGCCACGCTCATAGCATGCAGAAAAATACAACAGACAGATGTGGTAGGTAGAGTCCTCTACCTGTATATTGTGTGCATTCTGAAATATTTTATACTTCTCAATAAAATTCCACATAATTTACCGTACGGCACGGAATCCGTATGTAATTTTAAAAGGGCCACAAATTCGAGTGTAACCCGATACATAATAACTACCCAGGTTACAAATAGCACAATATTTTAGCGGTTTATGACAAATGAATGTCAAGTATTTGGGAACCCTGATAACGACACTCCGCAAAGAATTGGTCCTAAACTATCAGGTTACGAATTCGATTCAAAAACAAGATGTGTCGTTAAAGAAGCACTAAATATACCTTTACATCTTAATGCTCTGAGTCATTATTGCATACACTATAAAATGTGCGAAGATTAAACATATTTACACGATTATTGACGCTGGAAACGTGACCAGTCGAACATTAAAAAGGAGCCTAATTAGGTAGGTTACACCTCGAGACAAAGGAAAATCAAACAGGTAGATTAAACTCAGTGATGTAGGTACGATTTTACAAGCTTAGCGCTCCTCAAATATTTCTCATTCATAAGTCGTTCATACTAACGAGCAAATATTTATTTTTGAAATATTTTTTTTTATTTTGTGTAGGACTACTTTACTATATAGTATACTACATACTTTACTATATACTATACTACATACTTTACTATATACTATTCTACTATATAATTTTTTAATAATAAAAAAACTGCTTAAACAAGTCAACTGCCTTCTATAGTATGAATGTAGTGCAATTGCACTTTTATATTATTTTATTGAGTCCATATTAGGTACTTTACACAAGAAAGTCGACTGCCGCTACGCTAACTAACGAGTGCGTACCTATAACGATGTAGGAATGAAATGCCTTCTCAGTGGAATTCCATAAAACTTCAATGAAAATCTAAAAAAATCAATAATAAACTGGTTTGTAAGGACGGTTTCTGCATATTTTTTATTCCGAATAAGTCGATTTTTGTATTGATACCTACAAAAAGATGAATCGCTGGCCTTGTCCTTACCTCCAATGTTATGACTTATTTGTCTCGCCTCTATAGATTTATCGATATTCGAAGAATAAAATCGATTAAATCTGCATAATACATTCATTAAATAACCAGTAAATTGATTTTTGGCATCCCCATCTGTTCTGGCGAATGGAAATAGACACATCTGGCCTCAAGACAGATAAGGAAGGAAATAAGTTTGCAAAAAACGACTTTAAAATGTTCTTGGTGACATTTCAATTATAATTTATGTAAAAACAAAAAATCTTGTTACCCCGACTTGAGTAGGTAGTCGTCGAATAGATTAATGCATAGGTATTGTGTCTACTAACAAACAAGTAATAACATGCAAAATGTGTAGGTATGTCTGAATTTGTATTGTGTAATAATTTTTCTTACAATTTAGCATTTTCATAATTCTATTATTTAATTATACATTTGTACGGTAGTAGGTAGTTAAATATTTTATTCCCCTGCGCAAAAATATATGCCATTTCAAGTAGGTATATTACACCTTATTACCTATTCCTTGCGTCATAAATTTATCTTAAATGTATCTGTCATTTATCTACCACGGCATGCCATACGATCCTGTGTTCGATTCTCAAAGAATAAACATTTTTATAATTTTTTTATGTTTGTTACTGTTTGAAGTGTTAAGTTCCTGGTTTTGTGTTGTCTGTTTCAATTAATTGTTTCGGTGTGTTGCCTCAATCCTTATGATCGATAACTATTATCATTGTCCCACTGTTGAGCCCCTCCTCCTCAGATATGAGAAGGGTTTAAGCTAAGCTAATGTCTATAGAAATATGCGTTTATAGAGGATTCATACTGATTTCCCCGAGATCTTATGGTTGAATTTCAAAATATTAGTTAAAATTATTATTTTGTTGATTGGCACTTTTTCCTTTAATGTAGAGTTCACTACTAAAAGTTAACTACTTTACCACTTCTAAGTACTAATCGATGTTGCTATTGAAAACAACTTACTTCAAATCATAATCAACTCAATCTAAATCTAACAAGATAGTATTAATCTGGGAAATCAATCTAAGAACATCACCATGACATGACGTATACTCATAAATAAGAGTTTACTCAAGGTCAGCTTTGATAGGATGTCGTCATGTAGAAGTAAAGTGATGTCAGATTGCACTTTTTTATCCTAATTGAATTGAATAGGTACTTGTAATTGGACGAAATGACGAGCGAATCCGTGTTGAGCAGTATACCTGTCGACTGAACCACGTACCCCCCAATAGCCTACCTATGTAGTAATTATCGGTCAAGTTAGACTTTAGTTTGCGTACTGGGTTCTGTATTTTATCGTATATGAGTAGGTACTAAATGAGCATGGCCACCTGATGGTAAGTATGTCACTGCAACCCATGGACAGCCACGTCCAACCTCAAATAGAGGAGAAAATTATCGTGGAGGCGTTGTCATGAGGACTGAGATGGTCGCTTCGTACATAGAGCGTCCGGCAGTAACCCCCCAACCAAAACACAAATACCTACCTACTGCGACAAGACTTGCTTAACGCTGGGTTATGAGAGTTATTTAAAAGCTCTACGAGTACCTACCACTTCCCGTACCACTTACAGTACCACTACCGTATGGCCAATAATGTAATTGCCTACATATTATTATGTAGTTATGTACCTAAGTGCATAAAAGAAAATCTTGATATCAAAGGCACATGGGCATTTTTTTGTTTTTCACATAGGTACTTACTGTTTGCACAATCTTGTTATTACATAACAACCTAAGTCCTACTCTGACAATTTGTACGTAGTTTTGGAAATTACTTTTATCATTCAACTACTTACTATTACTTTTGATTTTACTTATAATCTCGATTTGTAAATGGCCTTGTGAAAACTAATGATACAAATTTGGTCGCGATTAAAAAAAATTTTTTTTTTTATTTTGGCTTAAGCCTCATAAGTATCTACCTACCAGCTAGATCTATTCTGACCAAATCTGATGATTTTACCTCTCTAAGTTAGCCACAAAAATAAAGGGTCCTTACACCTCCTTCCTTTCTTACACGGTTCCTTACACGGAACCCTAAAAATGAAAGAACCTGTATTCTAATAAAACGGTCACCACAACGACAGCCGGACACGCGTTCGTTTCACAGTCTCAACACCGTAAATTACAACATCGTTGGTCGCCATTTGCATTTTTATTGTCGCCTGCATCATACAAAATGGATAAAGGCTGTAATTTAATCGGCGGTCCGCAAAATTGAATTATTTATTATTCGCTTCGTTTGTAAAACACAATTATTCGGCGGCCGAGTGTCAGCTGTTGATGTCTTTTTTTGGTATCAGTCCATTTCGGTGCGGTATCCAAATTCACATATTTAAAGTTAAAATTCGCTATCATACTTTCCTGATATCTTTTACAAACGGTTGTGTCGCTCGGCTCTTTATGCTGTTCGGGAGGCTTTTTCGAATTTATTTCGTAAAGCCAAAAAGTATCCGGTCTACTTGAATTTGTGTTTTCTAAGCGTGTCATCACAATTCGTCCAAATGGGTGAGCATTTTTTTTTAGTTAATGTATTTTATGGTAACTTATAGTAAGTGGGCGTAGGTGTAATTAGGGTTGTGTTTCACTAATTCTGTTAACACACCCTTTTTAAAAGTGTTACAATTTCGATGACTGTTCTCGTTGATGTGTAGGTACCTACCTAATTACAACAAAGAAATGTGAAAGGTACCTATATTAAACGCGCATAGAGTACTTACTTACCTACCACGTACCTACCTAGGTAGGGAGGAAACGGCTTCATGCAAGTAAAATATTTAATTAGCTATTTATATCGCTTTCAACACAGAAAATAATTTGATAGTGGAATTACTATAAAATTTTATTATGCTTTATTAAATTAATTCATAAACTGTATTGCAACAACTAATTATGTAGGTATTTTTAAATTTATGCAACTGTAATTTTAATATTGCAATAATAACATTGAAGCGATTTTAAAACGTGCATATTTATTTGTGAACATTTATTGAAAATATGCGAAGCTGATTTATAATTTACGAAGTTCGCTATAAACCACCACACAAGAATTCATCGAGGAATTCGGTGGCAGATTGCAGATTAGTAGCATTCATCATTCCAAATATTTGCATTGAAATTCCGTTCTTTTTAATTTTAATTCAACGTAGATTTCTTGAGAAAACGATTCCATTTTGCTCTTTTGTGCCTGACAAAAGATAAAACGCTTCCAGTAATTTAAAATACATAAATGCACGGTAAAAACGAGCGCGATCGAGTGAAATGCGGTAGATGCAGGCAGACAGACCTTGGTGAGCGGGCTCACTTGATTGCCAGTCGTCAATTTCCTGTCGTTTTCCTTTTAACCAAGCTAAGCTTAACGGTTAATTTGAACGATTATCTCTATTAGGGCACTGGCTATATTTATTCTGTCGCATGAAGTCCGATGAGAGTATCCGATAATAATCTCTCACGCTTCCAACGATCCGCGTGGCTTTAGACAATCGCCTCCAAATTTGACTACAATTATTGACAAGCCGAAGCTAAACACTGACACAAAGACAGTAGGTATAACGCATACAATGGGCTCAAGAATGTAAGCTGCGACTGTACTCTTGAAAGTTCTCACAGCATCATGAGAATGCTTTTTACAATCGATATTCAAAAAAAGAATAGAATCGATGTCTCTGTTGTCAACGAACAATTCTTTTGGAGATCAACAACGTGGATGTGCAGATGAGAACGTGCTTTAAGACGTGAAGTGTAAGTTTTATAATCGCTTGGCGAAGCGTAGCATTTTATTGTTCCGTCTCGGTATGAATTGCGTCACCGACTAAAAAGACAAAGCACGAACCGATCGAGTCGCATTGTCGGGTTAATGATGAGCCAAAACATTATTTTTAGAAGGCGTTTGGCTAGCAGGCTTGACTCGCTTTATAAGGTCTACAGACGATGGGATATAAGATACAATTGCTTTTATGGTGCCGGTAGCATTCTCAAGTTTTCCGACACGATGTCAGCAATTAATATCTACCTCCTATCCAGAATCAATACCTACCTATCTATACAATTCAAAAATGTTAAATCAGTCCAATTAATTATCCTGTTGTAGATTTCTATCTTGATTTATATTTATACTTACTTCTCGGAATTATCTTGCTACCCGATTTGGATAAAAAATAAATCTATGCACCTTATAAATTACGGAAATTTTTAGTGAAACAAATAACAGTTTCTTTTATAAATTAAGTAGTTACCGTATCGTCGATAAACTTCTAATCTCTTAAAACACATTTTAGCACATACCTAACCATATTTCTGGCATTAAAATACTTTTGGATCGTTCGTATAGAGCGCAACAATAAATTAAAATTGCGACTCTACATTGGACAGGTTTGAAAATTGGGAAATTAGCAACGCATGTCAAACAAGCAGTGTGGTCGGTGACCATTCATTCTGGCAACAAAGACAAGAGTATTCTGGTGATGTCCGTTTTTGTCACCATAAAAGTTGCTGATTGTTTTTATACATTGTGAGCAAACATTGGGGCAATAGGGTGTATTGTCCACTCGTGCCAGTGACACTTTGCAGTCCATAACTCTATACAATGACTCTATATGCTCCCCGTAGTCAGTCACAAAGGATTCCAATTTCGTAGACAATATATCCCCTAATATGTTTTGATGTTTTTGGTTGTTGTCCCAGTTTTGTCTCCCGTTCCGGCTGATTGGAAGCTGATACCCGTGACTGCTTTGAACGAAATGTCGGATTTGTGAAGCTTTTCATTGAATTGTCATTTATTCCTTATATTGTTCCTAACTAGGCGTTTAGTCTCATGTGGAGTTCCGTTAGGTCTCGGGTAATGAATAGTTATCTGACTCACAAATCCGCCAAATCCTTAAGCTTAGCCTACAATTGATATGGTTTATAAAAAAATGTTATTCTCTATTTTTTTTTCAAATATATTCTTTCCTTTCTGGATTCAGTAGGTATCAAAAAAACTATTTGTGGGTATATGCCCATAATTTATGTAACAAAAAAGAATTTTTAAAAGTATGTACCTATATGGATATACATTTTAAATAAAGATAGCCCTTGAATTAAATATTCTAAGTAGTACACAATACGGTCTTCTTTGGAAATTACACTAGGTATAAAGAAAGATACAATTGGCCAGTGTCGAACAAAAGCGTAGAAGGCGGTGCGTAGCGCGGTAGCCGCGGGCGAACATAAATAACCGGCTACACCGCAAACAAGACTCGTATTTACTACATTATTATATTTTATACATGCGCTCGCGCAGTACACGGAGGCTCTAACGCGCGGACAACCTACATAATAACGCGAACGCGCGGAAGGCGTAACCCGGTGGCAATCTACCGTCCCGCTCGACGACGCCCCGGGCGCGCGCCTAAGCGAGACGAACAACCACAAATTTATTAAAACGAAAAAAAAACGAACTGCTACTGCACTCCGCGTCGTCTCGACAGAACTAGATACATTTTTCCACGTCGGCGTGTGCGAGCGAGAGGCGCAAAGGTGAGAAGGCGCGCAAGCGAGACGGCTAGCGTTCCGCGAGGAGCGCGCGCAGCTAAACGGCCGGTCATGTGGGCGCTGCCGGTGTTGCGCACGCGCAGCTACCTCGTCGCGGCTGAGTTCCACGCTCACGCTGCGTCGTCCGGCTCGCTTAGCCCGTGTGACCTTTACTTGGTGAACTTAGGAAGCGTCGTTCGCTGTAAAACGTTCATTAGGCCCCCTTCATCCCGCACGACGGTGGTCTTCGAACGCATCATCGTCGACATTGGAGTGAAAAAGATGGCAGGCAATCGGCAGGACCGTGGCTAAAGGTATTCGTAGAATGCGTGATCTGTATCGAGCGGGCGGGAGGCGGTGCGGGGCGCGGGACGCGTTCGGAAGCGGTGGCAGCTCCCATCGACTCCTGGGGTTATTCTTCCTCAGGCCACTGCTGCTCGAGCTACGTACCAGGCGAGCCTGTTTTTTCTGTCCACCGAACCGCACGCCACACACTCGTTAAGCCCGTGCCAACACGAGAAGTCGCCACTAATAAATTACTGTTTTTTACTGCACTCGAGCAGTCTACGCCGCGCAGCCGAGTAATTTATACGTAAAAATAAACATTAATCAGCAATAAACGCAGTCGTTAGCGCCGATCACAGTGAGTACTCTTCTCTTCTCTATATTTACTTATCGAAGCTCCCTTAATTGTACTCTTACCGTTTTCCTGAAGAAACTGAATTCGAGTTAAATCTGCAACTTTTCAAGAATGCAATGAAAGTTATTTATATTAGAGGCTGTTGAAATAAATAACAATTAAGGGAGAAAACGATTAAATTTTATATTTTTATTCTCAATCTTATTGTGATATTAGGTATATAAGATTAATTTGAAATTGCACTTTAATCATGAGTACAGGACCTAAGATGCATCGCCTCGCTGATTGAATCTAGATATATTATTTTAAACAATTACATTATTTAACTGTGATTTTCTCTACTACAACGACTTAAACATACCTAGATATGAGATTGACTTATTCAGCTTACATTTTACTGATTTAATCATCGAGTCATTATTACGAAAATTCTTATACCTATCACCCCGTTAAATTTTCTTATAACTTTCTTATTAGCAAAGCATTTAACCTTATCGTATGCTCGTAGGTAACTTGTATTGTAACTTTATACCTCATAACTAATGTTTGAAACTGTAATAAACTGCCGAAGACAGACCGAATTTTAAATCGAAATAATTCCAGAAATCAAGAACACTTCATAATTAAAGAAACTTGAGGCAAATTTACTAAGACGTATTTGAATAATCGGTACATTATCATGTAAATTGTGCTTAGCGCCGGCTCGGCGCTTTCATAAAAAAGATATTCGAAAATTATTGTCCTTCTATAACTTTTTTCTAACAAAAATCTTACGCACCCGTCTTTGATACACCATTGACTGTCCAATACAGTCCATTTTATAACGATTTATGGTTTATTTAACAATGAAAGAAGAATTGCTGTACAAAAAACGTATCCTTTAAACGATTAGAATATTTGGGAACGAACTAATATGCAGCTATTGTTGAATAAGAAAAATTGTGGAGCACGCATCATTAGCCACGGTTTTTGACACTTCTTTCGAAATTCCCATGAGATTTGTGTGAAATTGAAAGAAATAAACAGTGATAGACAATTCTAGTGGTAGAAATTTCTAAAATCAAAAAGATAATATTTAAAATGAAAATTGAAACTACAAAAAATATAATAGCCAATTCCTACCACGCCTCCTATACCTTATTTGACCTAATTACAAATAATTTGCTTATAAACCATAAAAGTTAACGTATTTGTATATAAATCTTAATTATTTAAGGGATTTAGTGTACTAAGAATATCTTTATTTTATCTGTAGATAAAAAAAAGATTGTTAAAAAGACCAAAA
>DWQL01002008.1:0-10433 GCA_018231265.1 Noctuana haematospila
CGAGCACTATAACTTCATTATGAAAGTTGTGCACGCATCTTATGGAGATAGCTTCGCTGCATCTAAAGCTGGTAAGTGCCTTTTTGTTACCGCTATGGCGTAGTAATGCAGATTGGTGGCGTTTTCATTGGATGGTGCTGCAGAAAAATTTTGCTGTCTTACTAAATATTTATCTATTTCGTTATGTTTATAAAACATTCTTTTGTAATGAATAAATATTACTTTCTTTCTTGTTTAAATAAAATTATTGTTTGTCAGTGTTGTTAGTAGAGCTCTTCAATTAAAAAAAAAGAATATACCCAAAGTTGGATGGATGCTGTTATTAATCTGTATTTGAATTAATAATAAAATATTTATTATAACACGCACTCCCGCACGCTCACAACGCTTTTTACGCTTTTTTACTTTTTACTTTTTAAAGCACACATTTTTTTTTGTTTCAAAGCCTGCGAGCTTCTCTCTGGCGGTGTCATCGCAATATTCGGGCCCACTGACCCAACATCCGCCGCGGCGGTGGAAGCTCAGTGCCGAGCGGTTGGAGTGCCCCATATACAAGTAAATGGCTTTTAATCATGGTTTAGTGCCTATTACATTAATGCATTCTGTTTGCCCTTATTCCCATAACCGATGCAGGTAGGGCCTATACAAACACAGTATCCCTTCGAGATCTTGGTTATTGTATACGGTCTATCTCGTCCCACCTTTCCCAGAAGGAAACTCAAAGTCACAGTCAAACGTCTAGAATTCATGTCTAATCAATGTCAAGTCTCATGAATCCAGACAGGGAAAATTGCATCAATCAATCAATCTATAAAATAAATAGACATACACAAGAACATTTTAAACTTACAAAATATTTTATTCCTCCTACTCGTACATACACATATCCTCCTTACACCTAAACACGTCAGTCTCTGCGGGTATAATCAGAGTACCAACATTAATCATCTCCTCTGTGTCTTCAGAAATTAATAACTCTGACAAACAGTACGGCGGAGACCTATTTCTCAAGTCGGTTTTGCTAAAATAGATTCCGTCAACAAGATAACATATATCTACCATAATAGAGTCTTTCCTTGCAGTTCTACTTTTAAAAAATCTGTGATATAGTATAGGTACCTAAAATACCTACCTATGAGCATCTTTTTAATGTTTATGGATCACAGTCAGTCCGATCACAGTCTGTTGACTCAGCTACTAGGTACATATAATGCAATAACAAACAGTCAATTCATTTTACTGTTAGTAGTTTTAAATAGCGTAAAGCTTGGTAACTTAGTATGTGTCAGGCAGTATGGCGCCCGCCCCCAGTTCGAGGCTCCGATCGTCCTAGCCCGCACGGCATCAATTTATATCCTGAAGCTGTTGCTCTGTCGAAGGCTGTTGCACTGTTTATAAAAGATAACGGCTGGAGCACCTATACCTTACTATATGACGATGATCACGGTAAGCGTTTTTTTACTTAACATAAACTATCCTACCATTAACTACTAGGTGCCTACTCGTATTTATAGTAATACAAGAGTTGCGCGAATGTGTGTGTCAAACACACATTTCCACACCGTTGTGTGTGTGTATGTACTTATTCAGTCCGTTCGGCTGGGTCCAATAAGATTAGATTTATCATCCAAATTAGTCTATTGCTATAGCTACTTATTTTATGTCAACTTGTTAACATGTATTGAAAAAAATCAATGTTAGTAATATTGTTTTTCTTATCGACAAAATATTAATATGATTATATGTTTTCGCTCAATTTAAGCTCGCGACATTATGATTTATTATGTGTTTTTTATAGGTTATTATGTTTTATATTTTTACGGTAAAACTAAAATCTAAGATTGGTGATTTTGCTTTATACCCTCTCTTTAAAACAATATTATGAAAAACAGTAATTATAATTAACATAATAATTAAATTAAAAGGCAAAAATTGTAATGTGATGTTATAGTTATATTTTGAGATCAAATAACTATAAGTTTAATTAGTTATCGACTGCGTGTTAAAATAAACTTTAGCATAAAATTTTAGGTCTCATAAGGTTGCAAGAGATATTAAAACATGCAAAGCCAGAACATAAATGGCTGGTGCGGAGATTAACGCCTGGTGAAGATAATAGGCCTTTATTGAAGTCACTAAAGGCAACGGGAGCCACCAGGGTTGTACTAGACTGTCCCGCGGACAGAGTTCTTGACTATTTGCGGCAAGCAAATGAGGTCAAGTTCTTTGAAGACTACATGGTAAACAACTTTACATTTATTTCAGTTCATACACCCATCACCACCAATAGTGTTTGATCGTCATCAACAATCGAGTATTGTCCTCGCAGAAAAGGTATTAAGACAGAGCGACCGTATACGTGGTAAAAGCGGGCCGCTACCACGATCAAGCGCTCATACTTATATTTATCGGTATATTGAACGCTCGTAGTCGTCGTATACGTCATGCACTACGTGTAATCCACTTCTCCTGTAACGAAATACACGAACTTGACCAAGACTTGCTTTACGATAGATTATGATGGCGGTGGTGGTACCTCCCCGAACTGTAGAAGTACTAGAACTTCCATCACCTGATCACCGTTTTCAATGTAACTAACATACCTATTTAATTTTAGAGTTACATACTCATGTCATTGGATGCGCACACACTAGATCTCGAGGAGTTAAGATACGGATTATCGAACGTGACCTGTCTGAGAATTTTCGACCATTCCGATTCAAGAACACGCTCGTATTTAGCTGATTGGCAAACCAGAGGGTCAGCTGATGTGAAAATTCCACGACAAACTCACGAAATTACTGTAAGTATTTTTACTCTATACTATGATAAAACTCAATAGTCTTAATATTATGTTTAAATTGAATTTTGTGTATTGACCTTTGTGACGTTCGGGTGGTCTGCTTGATTCGTAGCTTTGATTATAAAAAGCATAAGATTTGAGTTACTTTATATCTTTTTGCATTACTATAAAATGGACAATAAAATCTCAAATACCATTGTAATTTAGAATCTATCGTTTTCGCAAAAAATTTATAGTACGAGTATGAACCAGATCCACTTTATTAGTCTACTGACCTATTTAACGGAAAAGATTGAGCAATACTTTTCATTGTGGTCCTATTCTATTGTTAAATTGATTTTAGGTAGAAGCAGCACTAGCCAGTGACGCAGCAAAACTTATAACAGATGCAGTGGAAAGTTCCCCAGATGAATTTAAAATAGAAGCTCAAGCGATTGAATGTGCTTCAGATAGCAAATGGGAAATCGGAGAAGATTTCACGCACCATTTGATGACGGTAAAAATGCCCGATAGCTAGCTACTCGTATCTGGTATGCTTTGTGTTGCAGCAATTTATGTTGAATTTTTAATGCTTCTCGACCTCGTTTAATTCAAAATATTTACGAATATTTTACTCCGACCTACCCATTATGTTAAATAAATTTCACCCGTAAAAATCTAGAGTTCTACGTTGAACAAGTAATTTTTTATTTGATCTATCGAATAAAATACAGACAGAATTGAGGACCTCCTACTTTTTTTAAGTCTGAAAAAGATTAAATATCCTGTATAAGCAATTGATAAAATTAAATTTATAGGTACTATAAAAAGAAACGAAATACTCACATACTATTCCGTATTTTCAGAATCCAATAACAGGAATAACAGGTAATATTATATTAGACGAAAAAACGGGGGAACGTCCAAACTTTAATGTTGAAATTATGGAGTTGTCTAACAGCGGATTTAATAGTATAGCAAAGTGGAATGCTAAAACAGGTTTTCACTATGTACGATCCCTAAACGAAGTTTCTGATCTGTTGGCAGAAAAATGGCAAAACAAAACTTTCAGAGTCGTATCACGCACCGGAGCCCCGTATCTGATTGAGAAAACACCCAAAGATGGCGAAGTATTGACTGGCAACGACCGTTTCGAGGGATACTCAAAGGACTTGATACACGAAATATTGAAAGAAACGTTGCACCTAAATTATGAGTTCGAAATTGTCCCCGGAAACGGATACGGCTCGTACAATAAGGACACCAAGAAATGGGACGGTCTTATCGGTCATCTTTTGGAGCGGGTGCGTTTGGATATGTAGTCATTGAATGTCAATTGTTATACTTATGCATTACCAAGTTTACGATCATTAGAATGGGTATATTTATGTTTGCAGAAAGCAGAGTTGGCTATATGTGACTTAACCATAACATATGAGAGAAGATCTTCGGTGGATTTCACAACACCTTTTATGACTTTGGGCATAAGCATTCTGTATTCAAAGCCAACGCCTCCGCCGCCGGAACTATTCTCGTTTCTAAAACCCTTCTCCGTTGATGTTTGGATCTACATGGCCGCTGCCTACTTAATGGTTTCCTTATTGCTTCATATTTTAGCACGGTAAGTGCAAAAAAGCTAAAATTTATAACAAAGTGTTGTAAATCAGTTATTTCATTCCTCTGTTAAACTTTCTCATTCAAACATTATGTATTATTTGTCGTCATAACAAAACGACAGCAATCTCTATCAGTCTCCCTTTAATTTAAGTTTTGTTATGTTAGGTTTGGTTACGTAACAACATGAAGAAATAGTGAAAAGTAAACATAAATAATAACATAAAAGCGCGATAAAGTTTTATATCTATTCTAGATTAGCTCCAAATGACTGGGAAAACCCACATCCGTGTGACAAATCGCCCGAAGAGTTGGAAAACATTTGGCACATCAAGAATTCGTGTTGGCTTACTGTTGGCTCCATTATGACACAAGGTTCAGATATTTTACCAAAGTAAGGACTTTTTTATGATACGAATATCACAAATGTAACAATAAGAAAGCACATTGTTTCAATTCAAAGTATTTTTATTTCTTTTCTCTGTCCTGAAAGCATTCATGTTATACCATAATTTAATTTCTTGACAATTTTCTTAGTTTATTATTATCATTTAAAATTCAGGGGTTATTCAACAAGATGGGTTTGCGGTATGTGGTGGTTTTTTGCGCTTATCATGTGTTCGTCGTACACTGCGAACTTGGCCGCTTTTCTCACTAATGCAGCAATGGATGATTCGATTAAGAGTGCGGAGGACTTGGCGCTTCAGACCAAAATCAAATATGGAACGGTAAAAGGCGGGTCTACCTCTTCATTTTTCAGGGTATGTTAGTATTTTTTTTGATTGCAGGATAGAGTATCGTTATTTTAGACCTCACTTGAAAACCATAAAAATGATTATTGTAGGTCCACCTTAAAAAATAGACGTAATATAAGATTGTGACTTTTAATGTAATGTAAATGTATGTATCTTAAATGTGACATGTAATTAAATGAAAAAGATCAAAAAAGCATGAACACGAAAACGAAATAATTCAGTACTTTGAAAGGTTACTCTAATTCCATTTATTTCATAGCGATCAAACGTATCGACTTATCAAAGAATGTGGGCTGCAATGGAGTCGGCGCGTCCGTCCGTCTTTGTCAAAAATAACGACGAAGGAGTAGAAAGGGTTCAAAAGAGCAAAAGAGCGTATGCATTCTTAATGGAATCGACAGCTATTGAATACCAGCTCGAACGGCACTGCGACTTGATGCAAGTTGGCGGGTTACTGGACTCAAAGGGATACGGAATTGCTATGCCGTTCGGTGAGAACAACCTTTATTGTTTACATTTAATTAGTAGGTGCCTACCACCACCTGGCCCTTCTATATTATGTGAATTAATATTGTGTTTCGGGAAAAAGAATACCGGGGCACACTCTAAATATTATATGTCATGGAAGTATGAGAAAGCGTCTCATAGACGTTATGTTATGACTTTATGTTTCTGTGTAACTTATAATGAGCTCAAATAATAAAGTGAATGCACTTTATTGTTTCTTGCCAAGTATAATTTTTTAAAAGATTGCATTTTTATTCAGATTCGTTGTATCGTACGGCGGTTGACAACGCTGTTTTGAAACTAGCAGAAAGCGGAAAATTAGTGGAACTTAAAAACCGCTGGTGGCAAGCGCCTAAAGGGTCCGGTTGTGTTGTAAGAATCCACTTTATTGTAAAATATTTTTTTACCCGAATGTTAGTAGGTACCTACATTTATTTTATTCTATTTTATGTACAGTCAGAGGAAGCTGGCGAAGAAGGAGCGAGTGCTGCAGAGCTGGGCGTCGATAATGTTGGTGGAGTGTTTGTCGTATTGGGAATCGGTTGTGGAATGGCAGCCGGGATGGGGGCCTTTGAATTCCTTTGGCATGTCAGAGATGTCGCTATTGAACAAAAGGTAAGGGTTGAATGGCATATTTGGTATTAAGTATCTCATGTATGTCGTGTCGTGTTTTAAAAATATATATAAGTACCAGGGCCTCGTCTCTTAATTGAATCGTAATCGTCTGTCACTGGCATCTCAATTTATGATTTTGACAGTTATTGTAATCTGCTAATTTAAAGTCACGATACTGATTGCGAATCTAACTCAAGACAATTCCGAGACAATTAAAAATAAAGTAAAAAAGCAGAAACTTAACCGATGTCTGTGAATAAATAAATTATGGTAGGACAATCTGTATTTTTTATTATTCGGTAACTAAATTGAAGAAAAGAAAAAACAGCCTCACTTCCGTCGTGACGGCGGAGCTCAAAGTTTACTAGTTCATTTTATTGCATTGGCGTACTCGACATCTAGATGATGCTTTCAGATGACGCAAACGGAAGCATTTTGGGCTGAATTGGCATTCGCACTAAGCTTCTGGGAAACAGAGAAACCAGTTCAGCATTCAAGACCATCTTCTTCAGCATCAGGTTCTAATATGGCCTCAAGAGCATCTTCCGTTCTTCGGTCTGCTGTAGATTTGTTCCATCTAGGAGTTTTTAATAATAAATAAATAAATAAAACTACTTTATTATTGTTACTACTTACTTTTATTAATTAGTTTAAATAAATACTCTTTAATAATTAATTAATTAATTTAATTTGTTTTACTCAGCTTACCTTATTGACTAGGTAAGGTCCGGTTTAAATTCTTTAAGCTCTTAGATTTAAGTGAATGACGCAGGTAGGTACAGTGGACAGTGTCAACCATAAAATGAAAGTTACACGTTAAAACAGTCGAATGGAAATTCCATTTGATTCAAGAGCGATGAAAGTCTATGAGCCACACATCACATACCTACTTAATCACCTATCAGGTACCACGATCTCCTTTATCTTTAGCACAACATTCTTTAGTAAATCTCATCAAAGTTTATGAATGACGAGGCAGCCCGCAATACAGAGACGGCGCGCGACTTGGAGCGCTCGCGCAGGGGCGACGGCGAGGCGGTCGAGGGGGCTGCCGAGCGCGGCGGTGCGGCCGGCTTATGCAACACCCGAGGATCAAGTGATGCACGCCACTCACTGATGATGGCTTCGGTGAATGTAATCTGAAATAATTAAATTGTACGTTAATTACTCGCATATCGTAAAAGATGAATTCCACTGGACGTTGTCGGAAGTTTCTAGGAGAGAAATTAAATAAAAGTCAGCCTAACATTAGATTTCGGAGATACACGTTTTTTGTAAAGAGGTAATAAGAGCTTTTTACGTCACGTATCTACTGTTACATAAGCGCCTGTAAGTTTCGTCGTCTCAAGTAACTTGAAGTGCAATATAGCAATTAAAAACATACGCGTCCTAGAACCCTAACAGTTTGTGGTGTAGAAAAGCTTCTAACACAGGTTACATATCCTCTTTTATACTTGTGCAAGCAAAGTCTAAGTTACGTTTTAAAATTTAAATAAAAAATAAAAATAAAAACTTAACAAAAGCTTCAATTCAATTTTCTTTTTAACTCTTTAACAATTTAAATATACTAGTGCGATCGGCGGTTTTAATTCATTATTTTAATAATTTCTTATAATAATATGCTTATCACTTTAAAATGAAACTTAAGTCACGTTATTTATGACAAAAGAAGCATTTTCGTATACGAAATTAGGTAGTTACGGTTACGAATTTAATTCCTTTACAATGTTAACAAGTCGCTAGTCGCTAGTATGAAAGATTTCTGGTAGTTACATTGCAAGCGTGAACAACTAACACGGTCGGTTTTATCAATTTAGGAAACTTGCCAAGTTTCTGAACGCTTCCAATTAAAGCTTGCATACAATACGATGCTGCATTGCAAGGATTAACGTTCTCAGTTACTTTAACTAAATTTTTAAATCAAATCTTATGTTATTTCCTTTATATCTCTTTTGCCATTTCTGTTTTACCTCTTTTAATTCTACAATTTTCTTCCTTTTTACTTCTGTTGTTTGATTGTTATCTTCCATTAATATTTTTAGTATTTTTTTTATTTTTCTACATCCCCTACTCTTTTATTTATCTTCTTTAACTCTCGTAGCAAGGTTGTCTGAAAGAAACCTGTCAGGGTTTTTAGCGAAAAGACCGCCTTTTGTGCGCCTTAGTAGGTACTACCTGAGGCTAAATCTGTATTAGCGTGCATGTAAACATACCTTTTCTTTCACGGATATCTGACGCGCGTGCAGAATGAAATCAATAACTGCCACGATAAAGCCTAATACCCCTCCGACTACAAGCACTAGAAATATTCCACTAGTATTTTTCATCTGCAGAGACCCGCTGTCATCTTCGGAGTCACTTTTCTGAAAAACATATTAAGTAGATAAATAATTTCTGGTTTCAATGCTGTCCTTACATAAAATTCATACATCCATTTCGATAAAAGTTTATTAACCTTTTCAAATCAGGTAGCTTGTCTGCTTGTGTGTAAAACTTAAATATAAGTAGTTATATAATGTTTATGACGTTTGATATTAAGCACCTTTATAATTAACTTTTTTATTATTTAACTGTCACAGTAGGGAACTAACGGTAGAAGTACATTTAACTATTCTCTTTGCAATGTATTGGACTAATCAAAATAACCTTCAAAATGATTCCATTATATTAATACATATAATACACATACAGGTGTAGCTTGTTAGTAAATAAATAACACTACCTTACAGTTTTCTTTGTTATCTTCCTGTTCCCACCATTTCGTTTTCAACTCTAAAAGTTTCCCTGACTCCTGCAGAGCTAATATAGCATTATCTATTAACGTTTTATGCGGAGAATCTGAAATTACAATGTGTGTAAAAGAGACATACCAGGTAAGCATAGTTTAAATAAAATATAAGGTTGATTACTTAGTAGATTTGTTTTGGAGACCAACAGACCACCGACCGTGACGCCAAAACTTACTTAAAGAATAAAAATTTGTTTTTAGTATCCAAAAGTGCAGCAGCAGCAATATTTTGCTATTGGCTTGTATGTGGAAATAAATATTTCATTAATTCATTTATTTGATGCACGACCTTAGATAGGATATCGGATAAGTGGATAACATAAGAATGTTTTTAAAGTTGAAAGAATTGGAAGAATGTTTTTATGAAATACAATTTTAAATTACCACCTATTATAAAGTAGGTACCCTGCATATTCGTTGGCACTCCGCTCCTTTAATTAAAAAGGATCATTAATGCCTTCTGCCTTTGTAAGTTCTGTCGCACCTCTGCAATAATTAAAAATTAAACACTTACTCTTCGGCATCGCAATACCGTAGTCTTTAGAATCAAGTTTTAAGCCGAGCATTTTCAAAGTGCAATTTCTTTGCATATAATATTCAATGGCGGTGGATTCCATGAAGAACGCGTAATTTCCCGACTTGCTGCGTAGAACTCGGTTTTTGCCCTCTTCGTTGTTTCGAGTGAAAACAGTGGGTCTGGCGGATTTCATCGTGTTCCAAATTTTTTGGTAAACAGAATCGTTAGACGACTGAAAATATTAATTTCAATGTGAAATACCCTTGCAAGTCTTAAGACTCAATTTCTACCGAAGAAATTAATAAAAAGAGATGAAAGAGAAAGTGGTTCTAATTTAGCTTCAAAGATTTGACTTCAACTAACACGGTAACTTGAATAAAAGTTTGTGATAGAAAGAAATGAGATTCAATAAACATATTTTTATCATAATACCTCAAAAAAATAGTAAGTAGATGCATTGTATACCGCGCCATAAGCTATTTTATTTTGTTCAGATAATTCTTTAACATCAGCAATCTCAGTGTTGCGACGACTATTACTGAGGAAAGTTGACATGTTAGCAGTATACGAGGCAGTTATAATTAGCGCAAAAAACCACCACATTCCTGTCACCCAACGAGATCCCGCGGCCCTGAAAACACGAGTATTTTACTTCACTTCAAACCGCTAATCCTAAACAAATATACGCTAATAAATATCATTATGTCTCGAATATACTAATATGTAAAAGAGTTTTCTAATTATAAGACTTAATAAGATTAAAGTATGTATAGTTAATATTGTATTCATTCGTATAAAAACATTGAGACTACAGATAGGATTAATTGCCTTCAACCCTTTTTTTTATGTCCCACT
>DWQL01002009.1:0-10432 GCA_018231265.1 Noctuana haematospila
TCACACTCACAGCCCCACATTAGGATTGCCTGTGCCGTGCCATGGACACATTCAAAGGCAAATACACACACCCAGACCGAGAACAGTAATCCAAATTTATCATTTAAATTTCCGCCCCGTCGGGGATCGAACCTGGAGTCCTTCGAATGGCGGTCTGGAGTGGCAACCACTACGTCACACGGGTCGTCACTTTGAGGACACAATTACACTCTGAGGAGGAGATAAATAACGGCAAGTAATTGAAAATAAGCCTACCTCTGATGCAGACTGTCGGCTGTCGGTGGAACTGTCCCGCGGCCGAGCATTGACCGGTGTTCGCTGTCGTCTCGGCGACCCACGACGACTAAGCCGCGGCTGCTTCAGTGCTGGCTCGTCGTCACTGTCGCTCACTGCTTCAACTTGCACACAGTTCTGAAGTGTTAAACGAAATACATATTTAATAACTCGTGTAACGGAAAAAACCGACTTCAAATTATTGCACACAAAATGGTTGGGTTTTTTCATGAAAGCCATTGTCAGAACTGAACCAAATTGAAATGGGATTACTCGCTTTCGGAAAGCTTTCAAATGAAAAATAATCATTAACATAATATGTTCACCCAGCCCAAAGTTCTGTTAACAAACAATAAAAAAATACAGTCGAATTGAGAAACTTCCTACCTTCCTACTTTTGAATGACTGACATGCTTTAACGACTACTTATTAACTTATCACTTTTTTCTTTATCTTCTTGTAGATTAAAATGGAAAGTTATTTAAAGTGGGATAAGAAACATTGTCGAATATAAAATAAAACAATAATACAGATCTCGTGAGAGCGATTCATGCCGTTTGCGAATTTTTTTTGTCATATGGGATTAAAATCTTTTATTTTTATTGCCATCTCATCACTTCGGTATTGTTCTTAGAATTGTATTGTTACGTATTACATAAAGATTTTCTAACCATGAGGTTGTTGTATTTTTTCGATTCGAAATCTAGTCAAAACATAGTAAAGCTTTCACTTAGGCCTTTGTTCTTAACATTTCTTCGTCGGTTTCTTCAAACCTAAAGATTATAAATTAGTATACCTAACATGTCAAGGTGAAACCATACGTCAAAAATAAGTAAGTGCGTAACTAGGTATAATTTTTTTAAGTAGGTACTGTATTGCATACAATACCTAGAACTATTCGCCACTGCTCGATGTTTCGTTTTCATTAGAACATTATTAACAGTAATGCCCAACAATAATTGTGTGCAAACAGTTCTAACTACTATCTAAGTAGTCATTGTGACCTCGTAAGCACAAATGGTCTAGCGGTATGGCAGCCGTTTTCTGATTATACCTATATGACGAGATAATAACGGCATAAGTATAAGATTTATGTGAGAGAATCTTAACTAACTGACATGACCTGCAGTTAGTTTAAAAAATAGAATTTAGAGTATTAAATATAGTACAGAATTTAATGTATTCTCCGTTTTTTCTGGTTTCTTCAGTATTAATTTTGTATTTTTGTTCCTGCAATCTAAGCCTCTTTAAGTTATTGATAAATTAAAAATCATCTCATGATAGCCGCCATATTTGTTAGGTAATTTTTTTTCGTCTTACACAACTTAATGCTAAGATGGATCTAGTTACGCATAGAGACAATAATATAATGCTAATCACATTAAAAAAATCGTGAAACCGTGAACCGTGAAATACTCACCATTACGGAAACTGGAAGTAATTTTCCATTATCTTTGAAACCATAATATTGCCGAAAGGATTACGAAGTTCATCTTCAATATGGAACTATACATTAAAAACTGACCACCCCACACCATAAATTATGAGCGGCTTGAAAAATAGAGTAATATTTAAAACTGTCATTTCATTTTTGGGCTTTCTAGCGCTATAATAATAACATAAATTATTTATGGTCGGTTAAAGTGGTTTTAAAAACCCTCAAGAATTATGGCGGGACACTTATGTATAAATTAACCCTCAAATAAAGCGGAACGGTCTAAAGTATCCCAGGGTACACAATCGAATTAGGTTGAATGTTTCCTAGCGACCACAAATCACAACATAAATCCTAGTTTGGATGTAATAATAGATTTTATTGGAGAGCGGGCACGTGGCTAGCCCCGCTGTTTGTCAACCCTTCTATCTTTGGAAGTAAATGGCCATTTTAACGCCACTTGGGGTCATGTTTGCAAACAGGGAGCGACGGGTGGTTGATTGCGCCATTGTCGGCGGTAACGAATCGTGCGAAACGCTAAAATGTACAACGCTCAAGTTAGTACAAAAGCTTTGCAATAAAAAATGCAAGTTTTAAAAATATGACTACAGTCGCCTCGGTCACGGTTTGTGACTGCGTTGTTAAATTCAAGTTTTTATGCAAAATTCTTTGAATTTTAATGTAACTTTATATAGAAGTTAAATTGAAGTTGGATGTAACAATGTATAATTTGTAATAGCTTTGCCTTTTGCTACTGAAGAACAAAATATGTATAGTAAGTGTGGCAAATACAACTTCCTTAAACGCAGCCGTTTTACCTACTGATAGAAACCTATTATGTAGTCAAAACTTACACAGCAAAAATTGTATGTTTTTAATTAGATTACACTAATAATAATTTGTATAATCCGAGTGTAATGGACATCGTTTCTTTCGCAACCAACAAACAGCCTTAAACTTTTTGTTGATACCCGGCGCCATGCAACTCTTCGATAATTAGCTTCTTTTTGTGCAACCAACAATACTTTCCTCACTCTTGTGGTCTGTTGAAAGTAAAAATCGTGGATTACGTAAGATTTTGCGGTAAGTCTAATGTCGATTTTGTATGTGAATATTAATGATGTGTCTTGCAAAAGCGAATTCGCACACAAAGTTGATTTTATTTTTATTTAGCTTTACAGGAACACCTGCGGCTTGTATAACGTATAAATCCGTATAAGCAATCAGATTTTCGCTCCTTTATATTCCAATTTTTTTCAATTTTTGTCTAATGCATCCCACTCCCGAAACGTAAACTATTTTCGTATTTATTTGGCATAATAATATTGGCAGAAATATATTTTATAGCTGGTACCTATCGATAACAATCGGAACCAACAGTTTAACGTGCCCTTCGAAGCACGGAAGCGGGCATAAAATATTCCACTAGAGGTCGCCGCGTAGTACCAACCGCACTCGAAGCTGCTTAAAGTCTGAGATCGCTTGCGATCCACACTACCAACGGGGACATGCAGGGCACTAGAGTGAAATTCAAAGGAGGTAAATTACCTGGTTCTCAGTCTTAGCGAGGCAGGCTTCCAGGTGGCACTGCCACTCGATGGCCCTCAAGTAGAGAAGGTGCCAGCGCCGCTCCAACGCCCGCGCCGCGTCGCCGCCACCGCAGAGCCGCACCACGGAGCTCACGATCCGACCGTGGCATTCCACGTCCCGTTGCAATACCTGGTGACAACGGAGGTTTTGTTAAAGTAACGGTTGAAATCAATATTTTGTTGGACTTTTAAAACCGGAAGCAAAGGATTATCATAAAGATAGATAGTACCTAAGGTACGTTCTTTTGTAAGGCTGTTATGTTTTGCTATTCTGCTTTTCGAGGCTTAAAGAGAAGATTAGCATACCTGCCAATGAGAATTGGCGATATAAGACGCTTCCGTTGCCAATCCTTATCTCATTTTCTCCGATCTATTCTTTGACTTATGGTAAAGCTTTACAACTATTATTATCTTATCATAGATAACTATCGTGATTTTCGGAATTTATTACAATATACAATTGTACATATTATCATAAGTAATGCTGTGTTAATGAAATGTAATATCATTCACGTAAACTAAAACTTAAAATCAACAAGCTACCACGATAATCTTAAATACCTACATAATTTAGAAAACTTTTGAGATGACAGGACATATTTCACGACAGTACTAACAAGGATCCTCGTAAACATTTGATTCGTCGTTTATTTAAGTATTGATAATTTCAAATTAAAATACCACAGATAATATAAACAGCGGTCGTGTCCCGTAAATAATACACGGGCACCCATGTCGAATAGATAAAAATCGATAACACTCACCAAACGACTCGTTATTCCGTACAAGGTTGTAGAGAAACATAGAACGCGGCCCTATGGCACACCTCTATACGGGGTAATAAAAAAATATGATTTGACATCACACAAAAAACGATAGCGGCGTACAAGAAAGCAATGGGAGACTAGCCAATCAAAACTAACAATGAACGTTGACACTGTAGTCAAAGCCATTTAGGAATGGAAATATAAAAGAAAAAAAAAGTCAACAAAGGGCGGAACGTGCTGCGATCGGGCGAGCTACGGTAGTTGCGCGCGTGCACTCATCTATAACAAAAGTAGTCGATATTATCCACGGTGCTTATTCGATAGCGTGAATAACATAAATGATTTCATTGCGAAAGGCTCAATAAGCGAAACAATCGTCGTCATTGTCCATTTTTGCTAGGTTCCAAATTATTCACGCTAGTACCTACCTACCGTACCTAGTATTATATAGGTAGTATGTTAGTGACCTAAAAGTGTAGTAGGTAATAGTGATCATACTTGAAGTGAAAATAACATATTAAAACTTAATCAACCCTTTTGTGGCTAATATGTATGATTTAAAAATATCTGTCATAAAACAGTTTTACGATTTTCTATTTATTTAAAACATAAAATAGATGTAACTAATTTAGTTACAAATTCCTTTTAAATCGTCTGAAGTTTATTTGTGGTTGCATAATTATTTACATTTAGTTCTACTCTGGTTACGCGATCAGATATTCATATTAATTAGCTGCTTTGGGATATTAAGATAAAGTAGTAGTAGGCATATCCCCGGAATTCATAAAGATCCCCTTAAGATGATATTCCTTGATGCTTTCACACGCGGTCGAGATAAACAAAATTAAAGTGAATGACCATCTTGAACATAACAAATGGATTAAATTATTCAACCGCAAACACACATTAACTGGTAAAAGTAAATCAAGTGAACAATTTGTTTTACGACTTCGAAAGTTATTATGACGTTCAGTCAGAACAAAATTATATGCGCGAACTTAAGCTTTTACCATAAACTTTTACTTATTTGGAATACATATAGATATATAATGAGCATGCGAGTATAAAATTCATTTTGAATTGAGCCTCTTTGACAAGGATTTATCGAAAGAAAAAGCTCTCTAATAACCAAAATAGCCTAAAATATTTATTAAAATGAACTACAGAATACATAAGAGTCATTCATAATAGGTATTTGAGCATAGCAAATGTCAATCTAGGAAAATATAAAAGAAGTCACTAAAAAAAGATAAATTCTCTGAATTATACATCAAAGAAGCTCCAATATAATACCTCATTAATGATAATCAAAAACCCGGCGATGTTACAGCAATGGCAAAAATTAGGTTACTTTGTGTCACGATTACATGGCTGGACAATCAAAACTTTGCGCGCTTCGATAACAACCAATAATGAGATGGACTCCGTAACGGAGATCCCAATCTTGGCAACAACGATGCATTTGTACAAATTGCCATCACACAGATAGATAAACGCAACGATTGCCGACCAAATTACAATTTATCGAGATCGTTGCCGTCATTACCGATTCGATTACGGTTGGGAAAACGTCGTCGGTACGAACGAATTATAGTTACGTTTTGGTATTAACGCAATCACAATATGGTAATTGAATAAATTTGTACTATCTGATTGTTCTCTGTTTAGATTCTGAGGTGCTTACTTTGCGTCAGGATATAGATAAGAGTCGAACCGGTTTGAGGACAAGCCGTGTGGCAGTCTTAGATCATTTGCATTATCAGCACTCGCTAACACTTTGCCATTCCTTTCGTCTGTTTAGATTGCAGTCGTGCTGTAAATTCAGTTGTTTTAAGATTATCTTAAAATCATGACATTTGTGATGAAACGGTATTAAATTCATTTGTACCTGTTGTTAGTGCTACTAGTAGTGTGGTATGATTTTTAAACAGTGAACACAAACATTTTTATCTTACTTACCCGCTGTTATGACGCTGTATGTTCTTATGTACGATTCTAGATATTATCTATAATGGTTTGGTCATTAACAGTCAGATAAAGATAACATAATTTAAAAGCTGTACGATTTCCAGTGAGGTGTAAAATCTTAAATTGCTTTCAAAGATAATAATTATTTTCATTTTAACTTTACACATTAAGACTTTTACGTTAAAATTTATATCGCTCCTTTTAATGATGCATGTTTCAAAATAGTTTTATAAGGAGTAGCTAACAACCTCGTACTAGCCAATTAGGTAATGTCACTTATTTAATAGCAACTGCCTACATTGAAACTCAATTTTTACCCAATTCATAGTATATCCAAACAACGTTAAAACCTCAGAACTATAACAATTTAGAAAATCAAAACAGATTCTAATATGAATGTAAATATACACCAAACCAGTTGTATCTTGAAATAAGTGCAATGTGTTAATGTGTATAACATTATGTAAGCTCGCCTTATCACTAAGAAACCTTGTTTTGACTACTGCTTAGATAAGGCGGGAGTTCAACGACTGTTAGAAAAGTAAAAGTTTTTGATAAAGAGCTGTCTAAGTAAAGAAATTATATTCATGAAGCGGACCCAGATGTTTGGTAATATTTGATTGTTACTTGTTTGTTTGGTTATATTTGTTTTAGTTTAATTTCGCAACTTTTTTTAAGAAGTAGTTGATACACTTGTGACAGCCTATTGATATTATTTAATTTATACAATATCTATCTACTCTTCGTTCTTAACGCAAACTATCAAGAAAGCAGGTTTTTTCCCACGACATTTTCCGAAAACTACGAAAATATTTGATAAGCACATAGTTATTAAAAACTAACTATTTGATTCTACATGCAGAGATCGAATCTAGAACAACCGTCACGGTAGGCAGAGATTCAACCGCTAGGCTATTACTAATCAGCTTTAACGACTATGACTAACCCTAGTACTATACTATAACTATAGGATAGGTACACACACGGAATAAAAACAGAGAAATGACCAGACTCCGTCGATACACATGTTAATACTACAGTCCAGTTCAGATTACGCGAAGGTTGCATTGTGTAGGTATCTGATGTTTACAAGTTATTGTTATTGTTTATTGTTACAGGGTAATATGCATTGATAGCAGACAAAGGGACCCGATAAATTCAATGTTTTGTCTGTTTGTTATTAATGTTATTGCTGAGGTAATTCTATCTATATCGGTACAATCGGTCTAATTGTTCAACGCTGGCTTGTAATAATACTTGCCGCATAGTGAAAGCTTAGTTATTGTCTTGTAATCGAAACCTTTGTTCCCTTTGTGCTGTCGAATTTCTTCTTATTATTTTGACCTTGAATAATATCGATAGTTGGTTACAAATAAGTAGGCTGAGACTTCGTATAGTCTGTTTGTATTACATAAAAAGAAATTACTTTTTACCATCTGACCGTGATTAGAGATACACAGTGAATAGTTAAGTGAATCCTAACTTAAGAGCTTCGTAGCTTCACTTCACACACACAAAAGTTACTGTGTTGGCAACACCGCCACATTTATTACCATCGAAATATTTGCCGTTAAATGCCAATCAGGATAAGTTGTTGAGAAAACCATCGCTGAATATAGCACATATCTAGAATGCATCTATATTTATTTATAATGCACCAGATCTTATCGTAAATACGAATTAGTTGTTTAACACTCTAATTAAAACACGCACGGCCGCTTCAATGTAAGAATAAATTATAAACTTCAAATATTTAACCAACCTTCGTCAACAATAAAATTACACACAGCCCGATGTAACATATCGATTCTGACGTTAAATACCAAGAGGTGTGAAGTCAAGGCCCGCTAGATGTCGCCGCGGCATTTCGAGATTGATTTCGTGATATGCCGATTCGCGAACGTGATTTCACGATATCAACATGAATTGTTTAAAGCCTTTCAATTAGCAAATAGTATAGAGACACAATTACGACTTTTAAATTTTTTTTGCAAGCTGTTCAAAAGTTAGTGTCTACGAAGGCAATATTTTATGCACAGGTTCAAAATTGTATTAAAGCTTCACACTAATTCTAGGGTCGATTTACAGCGGGGCAGAAGTTTAAATGATAAATTTAAATTTCTAGTCTCCGTCTGGGTGTTTGTGTAGTCGTAATTATCTTTTGCCCTAGCATACATTAAGCTTCATTTTGGTGACAGTACATGCACGACCTCCCTACTATAAAGAGTGGAATCGGTAACTTGCCTGTTCTAACGTCGCTCTTTTTCTCTCCTATTGCGATTGCTTTCATCAAAGATTCTCATAAGCAATACCCACCGAATGGAGTTTGGTTTTGACGATCGTTAACCGATGATACTGAATCGCAATAAACAAGACTCATAATAATAATAATCATGGCCACGAGGTCGATTCCATTATGCTGCTGATTTCTCGTATTCTATCAATATTAATATGTAGGGTTTATGACCTTTCACATTTGCTAGCTAAGTTTATGTTTTGAGGTCATATTGAATTAACTGCATTGTATAATACCGCTGTGTAGAGCCGTAGCCAAGCGCTACGACGTAGCTTCATGCTTAATTAAAGGTAGGTATTCAATTCACAGTGGTATGATAAAGGATAAATTATAAAACAGTTAAAGCGAGATCTTGCTTTGTTAGTGTTTAATTTACTGTTAAACTATGGATACACAACCTTCTAAATCTGGCAGATTTAATCCTTATTACGTAATTTTCCAAATTATAAATTTGCCATTAACTAAGCCAACTCCTATTAAAATTCTCATGCAATTACAGCAGAATACTGTAGTCAAATAGCTTTACTTAACGCGTACAATTTCCAACAATACGTAATATCGTATGACCTCCTCGTGTCGAATCGAAATTCTTTTCAACAGACACGAAACCTTTTTTACTTCGTTCTACAAACTTTACGTCACACTGCAAACCAAAAAGTTCAGACAATTAACAACTTTATTCCTTAGCAATAAGAATGCACTTGCAATCTCGATCTTTCTCATTTCCGTTTTAACTGCAAGCTTATCGATGTATACTGACATAACTTATCATACGTTGAGCTAACTCCTTATTGCATGAGTAACGCTTTATACCCACGTAGGTATATAAAGTTGAAAATTTAGGTGTTTTTCTTCCTTCCACTCGCACAAAGGGCCAGCATAAAGTTTTAAGATATTATGCAAATTGATAGTTCTTGGTTTGTCGAGAGTGTTCAAAGTGTATTGAAGCGCTCCAGCCGATAAGATAGTGTTGATACATCAAGGTTATGCAATAAGGGAGCCAACAGCTTAACGACGCAGTCACGACCTCACGACCACTTCTTAATAAGGCAACTCTTGCATCTTGCTTGCATGGAATTTTTAAACCAAAGTTTTTTATGCAAGTACCCAGTTTGATAGCAGGGTTATGTGGTTGTGGTCAGGATGATGTCTATGCCAACAAAGTATATTGACCAGAGATGACTTCGAAACTTCATCTTTAAGGTTGTATGTAAATTACTATTGGCAGTATACATTTTATTTTGTATTGTATTTGTATATACTATTTTGGCGATATTGAGTATATTGGTATATTGAGATAATAATCGAAAAAAAGTGCCCCTATCGTTTAAGTTGTACCAAACTACTCACAGTAAGCCAAGTTTCATAAAAATTGACTAAGTAGTTCCGTAGTTTATCCTAAACTACAGTGCGACACGAAATTATATATAATATACTCGTTTATATATACAATTTAACCTAAATCTTGTACAAATGGCTAACAAAATTTTCAGATGTACCCATCGTACAATCACTACGTAGGTACGTACTTTATGGACCTGTCACAGCAAACTATGTCCTTAAAGTACGCCTGCATGCATTGCGCTTAAAACGTACTAAATTATAATTGGCTGGAGTATGGAGAACTCTCCGCGATATTATGTAGAGTGATGCGAGAGGCAGGACGCATGCAGTCATCCGCTTTAGATAGGGTTTATTAGATTCACTTAAAGATAACTTCACTTACTTGAACTACTTCTGAATTAAGTCTAGCCGTCATTAATAAGGATACCATATCTACCTGTGTTTAATTTAAAATAGAATCACGACAGACATGCATTTTCATCCGTCTTTGGTATGTACATACTAATGTATGCAAAATTTCAATTCAATCATAGACCGGAGCAGTAAAACTGGATCAAAACTTGGTTATTCCTTTGTTTCACTTTCATTACAAAGAATTACTGGGACAAGTAAAAACTTCCATCTTACTGGGACAAGTAAAACAACCATCTTGCGACTAGGATGAACTGTCTGACTGATGAACGCCACAAGTCGCTGCTAAAATAAACGGCTTACACCTATGGTTTTCTTAGAATCGATCCAAGAGAAGTATATTTTTAAT
>DWQL01002010.1:0-10431 GCA_018231265.1 Noctuana haematospila
AAATGGCTAAAATCTCGAATTGACTATTTGCGCGGTATTAAAAACCTAAATGAGCAACAAAAGCTTCTATTGCTCCTTATTGATAAGCCGCAAAAAACATCCGATGATGAAAAGAAGATAGCCGCCATTGTTCGAGCCGAAAAAGCTGCAGAACGTGCAACCAAGGCAAGAGCTGATGCCGCTCGAATTTTAAATGCAGAGAAGAAAAATGAGCGGAAAGCAAGAGACCGTGAGATGTATCAATCTGCAGGGCTATTAGTCTTAAGCGGTCTTATTGATGGTAAAACTGGAAAACCGTTTAGAGATCGGGCTGAACTGCTTGGCGCACTTGCAACACTCGCCTCATCAAACATTGCAGAAGAACGATGGCAAGAATGGAAGATCAAAGGCGCGCAAATATTGACCGAGAACAAGCGATAAATTTTCCAAGCTAATTTCCCTATCTGCAACCTATAAAAGCTTTCAGCGGTCATTTATGGTCGTTTAAACGCATATCCTGATTAAAACATACATCTCCCAATTCATTCCTAAGCAAAAAAACGGTTAATATCATAATCAGAAAAACTCATTTCAATTTAGCCAAAATGAGTTTTCAATACGGGGGCTAATGATCGTGCCAATAATACGGAATGTAAATGACGCGGAATGTAAATGACGCAGGAAATGTATCTTGTCATCGTTACACTCTTCAAGACATGAAACAATCGATGGTTCAACGTAAAAAGTGTAAAATTGAAAGGATTGGAAGTTTTCGACCCGTTTATACGCAACATCGCCTTAAATGCGCGTAGAAGCGTTTTATTGTTTCATGCGATCAAATTCCTATCTTCTCCAACCGATTGCTCTCAGAGGCTCTTAAAATGGCAAAGAAGCGCCATTTGATGAATAATAAAACTCAATCGGCCAAAGCTTAACTTCCTCAAGAGCAAAAATACAGTTCAGCAGCTTTAAGGTTTAAAAATTATTCAATTTGAAAAAATTGTAAAAATCGCTTTTGAACAAAATAAAAAGAAAAAAAGAACCAAAAAAAGAAAAATCCAGTAAAGCAGTTAGTTTTAACACAATCAGCCCTACGGGTCGCTACGCGAGTTTAACCACAGGTTCGTTCCTCACCTGATGGATAAACCTGACTGTGCAAAATTCTAATTGTTTTTTGACGCTCCGTCTCGCTTAAAAAAATCGATCACTACAGCGCTCTTTAATGGCGCGTTCACGATTTTTTACGCTTCGCGTCGCGTTCATGTAGATCATTAGAAAGGGCAAAATATGAAGCCCAATAAAATCAATGAGTTACAAGGGGGGGGTAGTGCATGAGCTATGCACTAGGGGTAGTGCATGAGCTATGCACTAGGTTTGCGAATTTTCAAGCAACACTGCTTGATTTTCAAGCAACACTGCTTGATTTTCAAGCTTGATTTTTAAGTATGTCTGCTTTATTTTTAAGCAAGATTGCTTGATTTTTTAAAAAATATGCACTACCCCTAGTGCATATTCTGTTTGGAGAAATTTGTAATGAGTACATTACCTCAAAAAAAACAAAACACATGGGTTCAAACAGATCGAGCCGCACATGAAGCATGGGCAAAATTAAGCATTCAAAACCCAAAGGCTGGAGCTTTGCTTCATATTTTAGCTGCTAATGTTGGTGAGCATAATGCTGTGGTTGTTAGCCAACGCGTACTCGCTAAGCTACTAGGCTGCAGTCCTGACACTATAAAACGAGCTTTAAGTGTATTAGTCGCAGGGAATTGGATAGAAGTTAGACAAATAGGTGATAGAGGAACAGTCAATGCCTATATACTAAATGATCGAGTTGCATGGTCTCAAGCAAGAGGAAACCTGCGCTTTAGCCTATTTTCCGCCAACGTAATAATAGACTATGATGAACAACCTGATAAAAATTTCATCGGAAATCAAGGGCATTTACAACGGCTTCCTAAAATTGGTGAGCTTCAGATGCCCGTAGGTGACGGCCTCCCCCCTCCAAGTCAACCTAGTTTACCTAATATGGAGCCTGATTTACCAGCAGCAGGCACCCAACTTGATATTGATGATATTTTAAAACCAACGAAATAAAACCTTAATAGCTTGATGTTGTAGCTCAATTGAGTAACAAAGGTGAAAAGATATTTACGATGGCAGCAAATGCATTTGTACGAGCTAGAATTGATGAAGGGCTTAAGAATGAGGCCGCAACAGTTCTAGCTGAAATGGGATTAACAGTCTCCGATCTTGTCAGAATAACATTAACCAAGGTGGCAAAAGAAAAAGCCTTGCCTTTTGATTTAAATACTCCAAACGCTCAAACTCGTGCAGCGATGGAAGAAGCTCGCACAATGATGAAAGTGCGTAAAACACGTTTCAATAGTCGAACAACACTCATAGAAAAACTCGATGAAAAAGCCTGTAAATAAAAAACGGGCTTCAGTAAGATTTGCAATTTATCCGAATAATTCTGAGTGGCTTCCTAGTCTATGCAAAATCAAATCATCAACGCCCTGTTTTTCATAAAGAAGGACTAAATCTGGCTTAATATGACAATCCATACAGCCCTTCCATTCCCCTGAAAGACTATGATCACGATATTTTTCAGACAATTCTAAATCATTGCAAAGGCTATTCAAAACCTCTGCCCACGCTGGTGTAATTAGCTCAAGAACAAGCTTTTTAGCATCTCTCTTAAATTGTTTTGTTGGGTATACTGTTCTAGTCACTAACTATTTCCGCCATTTTTTGAACGGCATCGTCCACATTATAACCAATCAGCTTTCCAGCCTGATAATCTTCACGTCCTTGTCTAATTGCCTTCTCGGTTTTGACATTAGGAGTAAATTCCCTTTCCATATAATCAAAAGATAGCGGAATTTTATTAGTTTCAGCAACCTGATTTAGAAAAAGCTTAAATGCTTGAGTTGCACTTAACCCATAACGTTCAAATACAGGGAAAGCTTTATTACGCAATTCTGTCTCAAGCCTAAGATTGAAATTCGTTGTCGCCATATCGTTACCTTTCTTTATATTATACGTGCAATAGCACATATAATATACGCCTAATTGTTTTATTTTCAAGAACAATAATTTTAAATAGTGCTCTCAACCAATCTTTTAAAAGTTAAATTCTTTAGTGTTGCATGCAACACTAAAATTTTATAAAATGAACCAAAGCGCAACGGTATATGAAACACCATGAAATTCTCTATAGGACAAGCAGCTAAAGAAACAGGTACATCTAAGAGTACCATCTCTAGAGCCCTTAAATCTGGGCGTTTATCTGGTACAAAAACCAATGAAAATAGATATTTAATTGAAGCATCTGAACTATTCAGGGTATTTCAACGCAACCCCAAATGCAACGATGCAACAGTTGCAATGAAACAACGCGCAACCCCAAATGCAACACCTGAAACACCAATTGAAATAGTTAAAATTCAACTTGAAAATGACGCATTGAAGCGCGAACTAGAAATTCTTAAAACTATTATTGAAGACTTACGAAAAGACCGCGATGATTGGAAAAATCAAGCGTCTATTATCAAGACCATAGCTGACATGAGACAAAAAACAGGTTTTTGGTCAATTTTTAAAAAGCAATAATAAAAGCCGCACAAATTGCTTTTTAAAACTCAATACAGGTTGATACTTTTAAAAAGCAATTTTGATAATAATTTATGAGACAACAAACTGATTGAAAATCAGCTATTAATTATCGAATAATAATTGCTCTCAAAAACGTTGTTTATAATTTTTCTTAAACTTTTAAAGTTGAACTACCAATTACGACACCACCACACAAAGTTGTGCAGCCAGTATATGCAACTTGTTTACCATTAATAGTAAGAGAAGATGTTCCTTGCGTAATAACACCGCCGCAGGCACAGCGATCGCCAATACAGGCAATTGGTTTGGGATCAGATATAGCTGATTGTCCACTAATTACGCTATTATCACCATGAATTGGACACTGATGGAGATCGCCAACCCGCACAACTTGTTTCGTCACTTTAACCCCTTTAATGTTTTTGCTTCAAGATTGCATCTATTAATTGAGCGAAGAATAATTCAGCATTTTTTATAAAGCTTTTCACTCGCTTTTCAGGTGATAATTTTGTATCAATCAACACAGCCGCCCATGGAAAAGCAGGACTTCGCTCAAAAGCAAATCCAAAATATAACGCAGCTAAGCCATAAATAATACTTTCTCTTGTTGGTAAACCAAACTTTTCAGCACGTTTTAAATTAGTTTCTAATGTTGCGCTGCGTGCCCCTAGTGATAAGATTTCCCATTTTTTAGGAAATAATTCTTCTGTAATTGCCTCTAGATATGCTTTTTTTTGATTTTCGGATCTTTCAACCGTATTATTCCATGTGTGATAATAATCATCAATATATTTCATCTTTTCTTCAAAGTTTGTCCAATCTTCTTGAAATATGGGGAGATTAATATCAATTTGATCTAAAAATGCATGAATACGGTTAAAATAAAGTTCTTCATTATCATCCCAATTGGCAGCTTTACGTAAATCTATATATTGAGGGTCAATATCAAAAAAGAAGCCAAAATATCCAATAGGTATCATATAATACCAAATTTCTCGCTCCGTCTTGCCATTCCAATATTCTGCACGTTTCATAGAATCTAAAGCAAGGTGCTCAATTTGTTCTTTAGTCATCGTAGATGCTAAAGCCGGAAAAGATTTATGCCAAAAATCAACTGATCTATGTTGAAAATATTTTAGTTGGTCTTGTTTAAAAAGTTCTTTTAAATTTTTCCCTGTTTTAAGAGGGATTTCATCGCTGTATTCATCATCATAATAATTATTATTATCCATGAGAAGCATCTTTCTTTTTAGAAATGACTTTTTTTTCAATTAATAAATTACTAAGTTCCTTAGTTATATTATTATCTAGATTAAAGGCCACGTCACGAAGATCGCCATTCACAATAGAACTAAAATGGATAATTTCAGAATTATAAAAATCAAAATAAAAAACGATACCCACATATTCAAGAAATTTACATTTATCCTTTTCTCCAAGATCTTTCCAAAAACTATCAAAAAAACGTGGATGAAAATATCGAAAGTAAGATCGTTGTTTCTCAAAATGAATATAAAGAAAGCTGCGTAAGGTCGGTAAAATTTCAGAAAAACTATTATCTGAAATTATAAAAAGTCCCCATGTAGAAAGCGATTTTTGTTTAAATAGCCATTCGGAAAAGGTTGTTATAGCTTCATCCTTGTCGGCTTCAATAAAACTTAAATCAATAAGATAAGGTGCAAGCTCAATTAAATCCCTCTCTCGCCTTGGAATCATTGCCCACTGCAACACAGGGTATTTTGACAATGCTGAAACCATGTTACTCGTCATCCCTTGAAGTGACATACCAGCTTCAATAAGACCAAGGAGATGATAATTTGAACGTGCCTCATAAAGCTGGTGGCAAATACTCTTTAAAAAAGTCGATTGGGCGGTTAGATTTTCAATCGTTATCATTTTTCCCAACCATTTAAAATGAGGATAGATAGATTATCTTGTGGCCTATAATTCTGCGCCTTGATTTCAAATTGTGTAGAGCTAATTTTTTTGACACCATCACCACACAAACTAATTAGGTTGTCAGGGTTTCCTTTATCGATAACAAGACGAAAATCACCAATCGTGCCATCATTCCAGCTTGCATTTGCTTTTAAAAGATAACCAACGGGCGTTATAAAGCCTGTTTCATAGCCAGCTTTTTGCTTCAAAGACACGCCATTGATAAAGCTTTTATCGATACAAAACTCATTAACAATCTTCTCATTACTTATCGTTTTAAAAAGTGCACTGATTGGTTGTGAAGTGCCTCTACCACTTAAAGGCTTATAAACAAGGCGCATTGTAATGGGTTTTCCTGCAGAGAAAACTTGCTGCCAATAAAATGATATTTGCAGCACATCTTTGTCTTGGTCAGCTGTGTTAATGATTTGTCTTTGTTCTTTAAAGTCAATGTGTTTATTATCAACCCACACTTCAAAATCCACGAACCTATCTTTTTCACTCATCTGACTGATGTCAATTCCAAGCTTTTGAATGTCATCAGATGTATGTGTCTTAGGGTCGATTTCTAATGGCGGCAGTGAAAAGAAAACATTCGTTGTTATATCTTTATCTATTTTATTTTCATAAACCGAATTAATTTCAACTTTATCACTTGAAAGAGTAAGGTCTTGGGCATTGATTGTAATTGGCTCGTATTTTTCTAAACTAAGCCCACCTGTCGGCTTATATCCAACAACATTCAAAGCCTCATTGATATCAAGCGGTGCCCTTGGCTTTTTAAAAAGTTTGAAAGATGCTGCTCCAAACCATTTTGGATTTTCAGAACGACATCCTTCATCAAACATTTCAGGGTATAGCCAGTAATCATACAAAGGTAAAGATTTGACTTTTTCTAAGGTAAAAAAGCATCCCGTTCTTTTATCCTTATCTTTTTGAAGCGGTTCTTTTTTTTCGTAAACGAAAAAAACATTCGGATCATCTGTTCTTGAATCAAAAACGATAGGGCATTTCTTTTCATTTTCACATGAACGTATTTGAAAATCAAAATCATTACCGTTATCATCTATATTTCTATCAAAAGGATATACTAATAAGTTCGAAATCTGCTCATCCGTATTTTTTTTTAAAATATATCCAGCATCAACATAATCATCACTATCGCGTTGATCACCTTTTAAACATGAATAGTTTTGTAAACGTAACCATTCACCATAGCCTTCACTGTTAACAGGTAGATAATAACCAAATGGGCATCCTGCATCAAGTATCTTGACTAATTTACATTTTTTTGATGGGCAAGAATACATAGGTGTTGAGCGAATAATATAAGCATTTCCATCCAAAAAATCCCACAATGGGTCTCCGTGTTCATCGACAGGTTGCTGAGCTATACTCGTATCTTGAGCATGCGCTTGAACTGCCGTCATCGTCATGCAAACAGAAAAGAAAAATAAAATAAAATTAAAACTATACAACATATTGTTAAAACCTCAGTTATAATTTTATACTAGGTAGTTTTTCTACTATATTGTGTTTTTTGATTAGGAAAATATCTTGTATACCAAGTATCTTTTAAGTTTTCTAATCCCTTATATTTTTCACATGGAGTATAACCTTCTGGTTTTCGCATACCTACTATTCTATCAGTTAATTCTGTATAAATTAAATTAACATGATCGCCTTGATTACCGCCGAGTAATAAATATCGTATTACTTTTTTAGTGCTCTTCTTATCTTGTGTACTCACAATTTCTTCCTTTATTCCGACAAGAAAAGCAACATGAAGCTTCCCATTTTTATGTTGAATGGTAGTAATTGCACCAAATATAGGATTTGCCTTATCTACTTCGTCACCATAAGCCTTTACACCTTTCCTTAAGCCTACCCAAGAATTTGCTCCAATTGCACCCGGATGTTTTTTGTAATATGTTGTTTGTTTAAGTTCTTTCGTTTTTTTAAGGTCAACAGTTTTAATTAAACACCAGTTTACAAAGGCACCACACCACGATACATCCCATGTTCTGCCAGCACCTACCGGTCTTCCGTCTCCTGGTGCGACTATATCTAAATCAAAATCAGCAGCTTTAAAAAACTCTAGAACAGCTTTATTTTCACCACGCGCATTAAACTTATCATCTTTTTTAAAATTAGGTTTGCCTTCATATATTCCGTAATATTTCCACGCTTCATTTAACCAAGCTGGAAAATCACAGTTATCGCCAGCCTTTCCATCATTTGCACATATTGCATTGCTTGTTGGTGGCACATCTTTCCCCTCATCTGCTGCTTTTTGAGCATCTGTGGTAGCTGACTTGTTATCGGGAGGTGGTGTATTTTCTGTTTTTTGTTCCGCACCACCATCTTCCGGTAGCAATTCATCGGGTTTTCTTGCAATTTTATCGTTTGTAGAAGAACGATTTGTTGTACCAAATGAACCTATTTTTATATTAGGGCCTTGAAATGAAACACAGCCCGTTAAGAAAAAGCAAAAAAAGCATAGTATAAATATATTCCTAAATTTCATTACTCTTATTCCTATATGATAATTGCATATTGGCTATCAAACAAATCATTCGTCTAAATTTAAACAATCAGCTGCTAAGGGTAGTTCATCCTTGATTGCTGATTTAATGGCATCAAATTTATCGCTTCCACCACCCATAACCGTAACATTACCTTTTAAACGAATATCAGGCGACTCTAGCGTTATTGATGAGCTATCAATCGTAATTTTTCCACCAGGACCACGAATTTGCACTTTAGATGAAGCATCAAGGTTTAAAATTGCGGTTTGACAAATTATTTTTTCACCTGCGGTAACTTCATAAGTTCCTTGAATATTTTCTTTTTGATGACGACCAATTTCAATTAAACGAGATGCACCAATCGTTTCTTTCAATATATTGCCAGTTTCAAAAACTGTATCTCTGCCAATCCGCTTATTTTGCGTTTCGCCAATTTGAATAATTTGATTTTGTCCAATGGATATTTCTTCAACATGATTGACAAAGCGCTTTCTATCATTGCCAATATTTTCTTCATAATCATTACCAATAAAATGAATTTCATCATGACCAATCGTTTGCATTTTATCGTTATTAACACGGATTGTTTCATCTTTTTGAGCGTGAATAAAAATTTGTTCTTTGTCGGCCTCGTCTTCAAACGAAAGCTCGTTATAACCTTCCCCCTTATGAGTATCAGACCTAATAACCATTTTTGTTTTATGTTCTGGTAACTTATAAGGCGGTTGGTTGCTAGCATGATATGTCCGCCCCGTAATAATTGGCTGATCGGGATCACCTTCCAAAAAGTCAACAATTACCTCATGACCTATGCGCGGTAGAGCGACATGACCATATTTACCACCACCCCAATTCATCGATACCCTTATCCAGCATGATGAATCTTCGGCCTTAGGGTCTTTGTGGCGGTCCCATGGGAAGTGAACTTTGACGCGGCCATATTGGTCGGTGTGGATTTCTTCACCCTCTGGCCCAACTACCGTTGCAATCTGTGGGCCATCAATCAGCGGCTTCACTGTCTGCGGTGCGCGGTAAGGCAAGTGCGATGGCTGTACGCTAAAGGCATTGGCATAGACGGTGGCATTGTCTGAACCATTATTGTTGCCGGCAATTGCAAGATTCAGGCGGCGGTTAAGGTTTTGAGTGAGCAAATTAGGACTATGCGATGAGGTCGTGCCGAAGCTAAGACCTGACAGCGTTGTGCCATGCAAGCCAGGGGCAACAATGCCGGTGTCGCTCATACCTACCCCTTGTGCATCCTCACCCCACGCTTGCGGCTGAACGCCCTCATGGCGAATGGTGAGCAAGCGCCATTTCTGGTTTAAACGCTCATCAGGATGCTCAAACAAGGTAATCGCATGGCCGGTGAGCAAATGCGGTGCATTGGATACACCATAGCCGAGTGAGGCATCAACGCGGGTGGCTTCTAGCTTATAACGGGTGAAGGCTTTACCAGCACTATCCTTCTTATAGCGACCTGGATAATCATAAAGCTCATAATCATGCTTCTCGCCATTGGGGTTAGCAGTACGCTCCTTATGCTCCTGATTATAAACTGGGTTCTTAAAAGTATAATCGCGCTGCACAACGGTTGTGGCGCGCAATTTCTCACGATAAGAAAGCGATGAGCAAAATAGCCCTTTGACGGAGCCTGATGACAGGGCATTATATTCAATTTCCTTTAAGCCTGGGCAATCATGCAAGACATTGGGCTTATCCGAAATAATAAGCTTTAAAATCCCTTCCTTGTCATGCTCAAAGTAATAGAAAATACCTTCTTCAGCTAAAATACGCTCAACAAAGCCAAGGTGGCTTTCACGATATTGCACGCAATATTCACGTGTATCGTGAGAGCCTTCATCAATATCCCAAATGACATTGTCAATGCCATGCTCGGAGAACAACTCCTTGACAATATCGCCAACTTTCTTGGCTTGGAAAATACGGCAATCAGATCCATGATCCAAACGATAGAGACTTGGCATCAGCACAAGACGATAGGCCGTGCGGTGATGACCTCTGTCACCACGCTCAGCCTCCACCACCACGCCAGAGAAATGGCGCAATGTGTCCATATATTTATGATGAATGGTCAAAGTACCAGGACTATCAAGCAAAGCTTGTAGATCAATATTATCATCACTGCTTGACAGCATAACCTCTATTCTGGTCATACCAAAGATCGCTTCATCCACCGCAAAGGCAGTAACGACAAAAGTGTCGTTCGGTGCTTCCTTCATCCAATAGCTAAAGGCAATATCTTGATCCTGAAATTGTTTCGGAAGTTGCATTATTGGATTCATCACAAAAGCTCCTGTATCTTTCTCATGCCATTGTTATCAAATGCTGTTATTGCCTTAAAATCGTT
>DWQL01002011.1:0-10430 GCA_018231265.1 Noctuana haematospila
CCATAACATCATTAATTCACGTTTAAGAAATTTATGAGTATTTGCTTTAAATTTTAACTAAATCCCCTGAAAATTTCAATTCGCTACGCCAAGCAAAAAAAAATTGTTCCCAGTCCAGATGCACACTTAATTATTATGAGTTTAGATTTAGGTACTTATGATAATATGTTGGGTAATAAAATATTCGTACATGAAATATTTTGCTGTTTTCGAGTGAGGTGGCACTGAATAACTAATTTATAAGAAACTTCTATAGTTCTTACTTACTTCTTATTTTAAGTATTGTGATTTTTATGGAGATTGCTGCCGCGCTGCAATATTTTTTTACCTTATTGCTGTGCTGTTGTGTGTTTTTGCTTCCAACTGGTAGAAGCCGTAGCAAATAAAATAACTCGATACTGCTTTGTTGAGGGTTGGTAGAAAAGGTCCCTATATAATCTATAGATACTATAACCTTCTGTAATAAAAGTCTAGAGACATTTTTTGTGTACATTTAATTTTTTTTTTAATTTCTACTGGGGGGATTATTAATGATATAAAAGTAAAAAAAAATTTTTTTTTAACTTGTTTGTCTATCTGTCTATCTGTCTGTGGAGGCATCACGTAAAAACGAGTAAACAGATTTGAACAAACATGGTAAACTTATTACCTATATGCCGTATTCACATATAGGATACTTTTAAGCATAGAATATAAAAATATTTATATTTTTAACAAAATACAAGCTGTGCTTTCATAAATATATCCTAAGAGCTGCGTGTATGAATCGTAATATTTATAACTTTAATTTAACTATTAGCTAATTTTCAGTCCTTCTAAATTCGATTTCTAAAAAAAGAATTCGAAGAAGAGTTTAATAAATTCAGTTTTTTGAACTAAGAAGATTTACCTTTTAAAGCTGGCGATTTTATTTTATAATCATCGGTCATCATTCTAACCTCTTAATATTTAATTAATTTCTTACTGAAGTAAAGTTACATACTCGTACATGTAATAAGCGCACTTTACGAAATTAAATCAGTATTTTTCTTTTGTTACAGTGGAGAGCACTGGTGGTGATCGATTACCAATCACTGCAGGCAGACCTGGAGATCCGTCTCCGCCAATATTTGAGCAAATATTTAAAAACGCGAGGTTCGCACAAGGAGGTAATGCAAAGTTTGAAGGAAAGTTAAGAGGAAATCCTACACCCGTAGTATCGTGGACCAGAAAGAAAGCTCCTTTAGTAGAATGCAATAAATACAGTATGACTTATAACGAACAAACTGGTGATTTGTCACTACTTATTAAACAGATTGGACCTGGCGATGAGGGTGAATATACATGTACAGCCCGCAATCAATATGGTGAAGCAATTTGCTCAGTTTATATTCAGCCTGAAGGCGTTCCTATGCCTGCGCAGCAGTCTTCACAGCAACAACAAAGTTATCGTCACGTCAGTGAAAGTGTTGAGCATAAGTCATATGGCACTCAAGGATATCAAACGGAACAATCTCGACAGACACAAAAAGTTGCATATACTAATGGAAGTGATTATTCAGCTATTGAAGATTTTAAAGTTGACACTTTTGAATATAGATTGCTCCGAGAAGTGTCATTTAGAGAGTCTATTACTAAAAGATATATCGGAGAGACTGATATTCATATAAGTACAGAAATAGATAAATCTCTTGGCCCAATATCTCCACCGAAAATTTCACAAAAACCAAGAAACTCAAAACTGACAGAGGGCGCTGATGCCCAATTTCAGGTACAATTGTCCGGGAATCCTAGACCACGAGTTACTTGGTTTAAGAATGGTCAGAGAATTGTTAATTCAAACAAACACCAAATTATTACCACGCACAATCAAACGATACTTAGGGTGAAGAGTACACAAAAGTCTGATTCTGGTCATTACACATTACTCGCAGAAAATCCGAATGGCTGTATAGTAACCTCGGCGTACCTCGCAGTAGAATCTCCTCAAGAAACATACGTACAAGATCAAAAGTCACAATATAATATTATAGATTCTCAACAAGTAGGAATAGAAGAAAGAGTTGAAATAAGTGAAAAAGCTCTCGCTCCGCAATTTGTAAAAGTCTGCCAAGACCGTGATGTAACGGAAGGAAAAATGACGCGATTCGATTGCCGCGTCACAGGCAGACCTTATCCAGAAGTCACGTGGTTCATTAACGATAGACAAATTCGAGACGATTATAATCATAAGATATTAGTTAACGAATCTGGAAATCATGCACTTATGATTACGAACGTCGATTTAAGTGATAGTGGTGTAGTTACTTGTGTCGCCCGAAACAAGAGTGGTGAAATTTCATTCCAGTGTCGCTTGAATGTAATTGAAAAAGAGCAAGTGGTTCCTCCCAAATTTGTTGAACGTTTTAGCACCTTGAGTATTAGGGAAGGTGAACCTGTTATATTAAAAGCTCGTGCAGTAGGCACACCTACACCTCGGATCACATGGCAGAAGGACGGCGTTCCGGTTATACCCAATCCAGAATTACGAATTACTACCGAAGGTGGAGCCTCGACACTGGACATTCAGCGAGCTAAGGCGTCGGATGCGGCATGGTACCAGTGCACAGCCCAGAATGTCGCAGGTTCCACCGCAACACGAGCAAGGCTCTACGTGGAAGTTCCTAAAGAGCCTCCGGTCGAACAAAAACGTTTGCACTTACCACGGCCTAGCAAAATAATTGAACCTGAGTAAGTTTTTTGTTTAAATGCTGATGCTTGAGATAAAAGTTTTATTTACATGTCGGTGTAAATATTTTTATTATTATTTAAATAAGCAATAGCTTTTACCTACACTTAGTTTGCCGTAGTATATTTTCTTATAATAATAACAGAATACCATTGATCTATATTAAGTAAGTAATGTGTACCTATATTTAATTGATTTAAATGTTTTTAGGCCAGCTCCTGGTCCTGAAATAATATACTTAAGGCACGTAGAAAGAGCGCGACCCTACGTACCTCCTGGTGAGGAGGACAGAGTGTACCCTCCTCCGCAGTTTATAATACCACTCAAAAGTGTAAGCCAAATAGAAGGTGGCAAAATACATTTTGAGACCAGGATAGAGCCTGTTGGCGATCCATCTATGAAAATAGAGTGGTTGAAAAATGGTCAAAGTATTGAAGCCAGTAAGTATGAAAATTTTATTTACATGTGTGTTTCATTGTTTTATTTATCCAAGGTATAATCGTAATAATGTTCGAAAACATCAGCTTAGATATGCGCTACGGAAATGTAAATTGTTTGGTACAATATTCAATAAAATAAAAAAAAATAATATATTAAAATAGTGAATTAAGTTGCTTAAATTTCACTAGTATTGACACACACATTTCCGTAGGTTAAATGCAATTTTCACATCATTTTTATGTGTTAATTCTTAACCTAGATACCTTCAAATTTTACGAATTGAGAGAAATAGAGGGTAGAGTGCTGTAAACAAATATCTCAATGTCATTTGACTAAACTTATTAATATGTTTATTACAGGTTCAAGATTCACATCAATATTTCGATTTGGTTATATATCTCTGGATATGCTCAGTCTTAATATTCAGGATAGTGGGGAATATACATGTCGAGCTATCAGTGCCACCGGTGTTGCTGAAACAAAAGCAGTATTACAAGTAACACCAAGGGCTACTATTGAAAGGACAAGTCAACATCCTGAAAGTTTGCAATATATTCAGAACCTTGAAGATTACTCAAAATACCAACATCAAGAGTCAATCGAGGAACAAATATCACAGAAGCCACAGTTTATTAGACCTTTACAAGATCTGGGAGAACTTCAAGAGGGCAGAAACGCACATTTTGAAGCTCAGCTTACTCCAGTAAGTGACCCTACAATGAGAGTTGAATGGTACAAAGATGGTAAGCCAATTACAGCTAGCTCGCGAATCACAGCAATCTTCAACTTCGGCTACGTCTCCCTTAACATCATGCACCTACGGGCTGAAGATGCAGGTTCGTATACAGTGAGAGCTGTAAATAAACTCGGTGAAGCTATTAGTACAGCAACAATCAAAGTAGCAGCTAGAAGTACCGTAACTGCTGATCTTGGTATCCCAGAACAACGAAGATATATTGAAAAGACTGAGCAACTTGAAGCTTATCAACAACAACAGCATCAGAAGTATTACCAGGAAGTACCAGAAAGTACTCAGAGACCGGAATTTAAAACACCTATTAAAGATCAATTAAACATTAAAGAGGGTGGTTTTGCTCATTTTGAAGCTCGTCTGGAGCCCATAGGAGATTCCACTTTGAAAGTTGAATGGTTGAAAGACGGACGACCTGTCGAAGCTAGTTCAAGAATTACTACTTTCTTTAATTTTGGATATGTAGCACTAACCATTAAGTCGGTGACAATTCATGACGCTGGTCATTACACTTGTCGAGCTTACAACGCTCTTGGCCAAGCAACAACAAATGCAAAACTCACAATAGTAACGAAAAAAGATATAATTGCAGAATCTCAGCATCCAGGAGGTCTCGAAAAAATTCAGTTTTTAGAAGATTCCAGCAAATACTCTAAAAGATCTGAAGAAGAAGTTAGAGTGACGCAAAAACCAAGATTTTTGGGTCCACTTAAAGGAACAAACAAAATAGTAGAAGGTCAAAGTGCACACTTTGAAGCTAGAGTAGAACCGCAAAGTGACTTGACAATGTCAGTAGAATGGTATTTTAATGGAAAACAAATAAAATCAGCTACCCGCATTCAAACATATCATGATTTTGGATATGTTGCATTAGACATTGCAAGTGTCCGAGCTGACGACTCTGGTGTTTATACAGTTGTGGCGCGAAATGCCAGTGGAGAGGCACAACTAAGTGCGTCCATGGTAGTTGAAAGTAAGTATCTTAAATTTTTTTAAATATGCAACATAATTTATAATTGTTGTAAAAAGACCCATATGAATTTACAAAAATAATTAATTTCTTCAGTGTTTTAACCCAAAAACGAATAAGTTCAAAGTTACAACCGATAAAAAAATGTCTACAAATTATAAACGTCAAGTTACTGTTTAAAATAAAATATGTTTTATTTATATTTGTACAAATTGATGTTCATTTTTCTTTTTTTAAATTTTAGCACGATCGAGTATTGACACTTCAAGCATTCATCATGGCTTGTATGAGAAAACACGCCATATCGAAGAATCAAAATTTGTCGAGCCAATGTATCATATTGAAGAAATATCAAAATCAAAACCTATTTTCGTACAACCATTATCAGATCCTCCACTTGTTTCTGAAGGCAAAAATATACACTTAGAGTGCAGATTAGAGCCCATGGGAGACCCCACAATGAGAGTAGAATGGTTCCATAATGGGCGAGCCGTTACAGTAGGTTCTCGGTTCCGAACTTACTACGACTTCGGGTTTGTAGCATTAGATATAATCCATGCTACATCCGCTGACTCTGGAGAATATACCGCAAGGGCTATCAACCATCTGGGCTCAGCTCACACTTCAGCAATGGTTCGGGTGATTGAAAGATCTGATATTGTAACTGATACACAAAACGAGCTTGCTGTTGAACAAATTCAGATGTTAGAAGATGCTTCGCGACGCTCTAAGCGTGTTCAGGAAGACATAACAGTAATGCAAGCTCCTCAGTTTTCAAGGGCATTACATAATGTCGAGACTGTGGAGGGCACTAACGTCCACTTAGAATGTCGTTTACAGCCTGTTGGAGATCCGACTATGAAAGTTGAATGGTTTTGTAACGGTAGGCCAATAAAAACTGGTCATCGATTTAGACCTGCTTATGAATTTGATTATGTTGCTTTAGATCTATTGAGTGTGTATCCAGAAGATTCGGGAGTCTATACTTGTCAAGCAACTAATCAGCTGGGCGAAGCAGTAACGTCTTGTGCTTTGCGTGTTATTGCTAAAAAGGATTTAATTTTTGAATCGCAACATCCTTCGGGATTAGAAAAAATTCAATATTTAGAAGATGCTTCTCGTTACAAAAAAACAGAGATCATTGATGAATTTATAAACGTCAAACCAAGATTTGTAACTAAGCCAAAATCAATTGAAAATGTCAAAGAAGGCCAACATGTTCACTTTGAATGTAAACTTGAACCAGTCACAGACTCCAACTTAAAAGTTGAATGGTTTAAAAATGGTCAACCTGTTACTATTGGCCATAGATTTAGGCCAATCCATGATTTTGGTTACGTGGCTCTGGATATAATCGATTTAATTGCAGAAGATTCAGGTATTTATACATGCAGAGCTGTAAACTTAGTGGGCACTGATGAAGTAAGTTGCAGATTAACTTGCCGTAGCACAGCAGATATTATAAGGGCCACACAAAACGAAGCTGGCTTGGAACAAATACATGTTCTAGAAGATAGATCAAGATACCATAGGACCGATGTTGTAGATGAAGTCACAACTCAAGCACCTATATTTACAACATCTTTAAAAAATATTCAAATCAAAGAAGGTCAGCGTGCTCACTTTGAATGCAGACTAATTCCAGTGTCTGACCCGACTATGAAAGTTGAGTGGTATCACAACAACAAACCTTTGAAGAGCGGCTCTAGATTTACTGAAACCAACAACTTTGGATTTGTAGCATTGGACATTATGTCTTGCTTGCCAGAAGATTCGGGCACGTATACATGCAGAGCTATCAATGCTCTTGGTGAAGCCGTGACGTCTGGAATTGCAGTAGTACATTCCAAGAAGTCAATTTACTTAGAATCTCAACATGAAAGTGCATTACCACGGTTACATCAGTTAGATGATGGATCAAGGCACCATAGACAGGCTACTCAAGAAGAAATTATTACACAAGCGCCTGTATTTACAATGCCCATGAAGGACATACGCGTTGCAGAGAATCAAGCAGCGCATTTCGAAGCCAGACTTATTCCTGTTGGTGATCCTAAATTGAGAGTAGAATGGCTACGAAATGGAGTGCCCATAGAAGCTTGTAAGTATAATTAAAAGTTAAAAGAATACCTAATCATAATAGATCAGAAATTAATATATTTAATAAATGTTATTGTTACTTTTTAGCTAATCGTTTGACAACAATGCATGATTTTGGATATGTTGCTCTGAATATGAAATACGTCAATCCAGAAGATTCGGGTACATATACATGCCGTGCTATTAATGAATTAGGAGAAGCAGTTACATCATCAACGATGTTTGTACAATGTAAGTTACACATTTCCATTTTCATTCATAAAGACGTCCTCTTCTGAAAGTTTTGTAATTTTTAATATAAAGTACGTGACTCTATGGTTACAGTCAAAGGGTTTTCCCAATAAAAGTGGCCACAAGTGCAGTATCGTAAAAATACATTGCTACGCTATTTTTACACTTGTCGATTATGATTGATCTTTAGTGCAATGGAACTTTGAAGAACAGCCAACAACAACAATAATAACCAGAGACTTTATAAATATAATTACTGTTTTTATATCCTTCGTGCATATAATATTATTTCATATAAATCCTAGTATTATTGTGTATTAAATATTAGTATTATGTTTTCATATTTGTATATATTTGCAGCCAAAGCTTCCCTTCAACTGGAAACTCAGCATGAAACTGCATTAGAAAAAATTCAACAGTTGGAAGATACATCACGATACAGACGCAGGGAAGATGTTGATGTTACAGTTAACGAAGCACCTAAGTTTATCACTCAACTTAATGGACCAACAAAATTAGTAGAGGGACAAAGTGCACATTACGAATGTAGAATTGAACCTTATCCCGATCCAAACATGCGAGTTGAGTGGTATTTTAATGGTAAAGTCCTACAAAGCGGACATCGTTATCGCACTGCCTATGATTTTGGCTTCGCAGCACTTGATATTCTAACTGTTTATGGAGAAGACTCTGGCGAATATTCGTGCAAAGTTATAAATAATTTGGGGCAGGCTACATCTTCTATAAAACTGAATGTACAATGTAAGTACTCAATCTTTTCTTTTAAGTCAATTCATTCCTTTAGTTTCATTTCGTAATAAATAATCTTTTCCGTTTTTATGTAGCTAAAGAATCAATTATAAGGGATTCCCAACACGAAAGTGCTTTAGAAAAGATTCAATACCTTGAAGATGACAGCAGAAACAAACGTGTTGTTCGTGATGAAAGCTTCGTTGCTGAGAAGCCACAATTCGGAAAACCTATTAAGAACGCCAGGGTGCCCGAAGGTCAACCAGTGCACCTGGAAGCGACTCTTACGCCGGTTAATGACCCTACCATGACCGTTGAGTGGTACCGTAATGGTAGACCAATTCAGCAGGGTCATAGATTTAAAACAACCTATGACTTTGGTTATGTAGCTCTTGACATTCTTTATGCATACGCTGAAGACACAGGGACATATATGTGTAAGGCCACAAATGCTGTCGGTGAAGCCGTTACAACAAGTTCTGTGCAAGTTGACGGTATGTATTGGTCTTATTAATATACCGTAACTGCTTTGATTTCTCATATATGTCACTAATAATAATCCTTTTACTTTTTTTAGCCAAAGCTTCATTGTACTTAGATACACTAGATGAGCAACGTTTGAAAAAGATTCAAGAACTTGAGAAATATGAAAGACCAAAAGCAGTGGAAGAGGAAACTCCTGGTCAAAGACCAGTATTTTTAACAGCTTTAACTAGTTTGGAAAATCTCAAGGAAGGAGATCGGGCACACTTTGAATGCAGAGTAGAACCTATAAACGATCCGGTTCTAAAAATTGAATGGTTCTTGAATGGACAAAAGATAAAAGCCGGACATAGGTATAGAACCACCCATGATTTCGGTTATGTTGCGTTAGATATTTTATACACATACGCTGAAGACTCAGGAACATATATGTGTAAAGCTACCAATAACCTCGGTGAAGCAGTTAATACATGCACGTTGAAGGTTGCAGGTATGTTTGAGTTAATCTATCTATCTACCTTTAAAAGAGCAATTCTCTACCTTAATCTCGAATATCATGTCAGATAATAATTATTGTCAATTCCATTCATTCGATTTACAAAAAAAATACTTTTACAGTAAAGTTACTCAAATGAATATGGAAGCTGTAGCACAACACATTTGCCTGGTTTACCTGCCGAATAAAAAAAGAAAAAATCATCTAAAAATTACCGTATGATTTTTCTATACTTACTTTGAGACATTTTACAATTTTTATTTGGTTTGTAAACTAAATAGGTACCCAGATGCTTTATGAATATATTATACAATTTTAATTTTAAATATTATTATAAATATAATATAGTATCTCAGGCATTTTGGCAGGCATTCTGTTGACTGCAATGACCACTTAACAACAAGTAGCCTGCAATTTCCTGTTTCGTTAGTATAAAAAAATATGTTTTTCGATTTTAGGGCATAGAAGTATAATTTTGGATACACAACATCCTAACGGACTGGAAAAAATTAGACAGTTAGAAGCACAAGGACATCACACACGGATGGAAGTTGAAGAGCCTAAAATATCTACACCAAGATTTATAACAGAACTCAGAGGTACAACACATGTCTTTGAAGGTCAAACAGCTCACTTTGAATGTCAAGTTGAACCTGTTCATGATCCCAACCTACGAATTGAATTTTACCATAATGGCAAAGCCCTGCAATCTGCGTCACGGTTCCATATCACTTTTGATTTTGGTTACGTGTCATTGGATATTCAACACTGCGTACCAGAAGACGCTGGGGAATATTCTGTAAAAGCAATTAACGCTCTTGGGCACTGCACCTCTGCGATATCCATGACAGTAACCGCAAAAGGTAGTATTATTTCGGAATCTCAACGTCCTGAAGGTCTAGAGAAAATCCGAGAATTAGAGTCTGCAGAACCGTTCAAGCGACCAGAAATACCAGAACCTGTTACTAGACAAAGACCCGTATTCACACAACCACTGCAGAATATCGACAACATACAAGAAGGTCAAACAGCACACTTTGATTGTCGTCTTATTCCTGTGGGAGATCCTACTCTTAAAGTAGAATGGTTTAGAAATGAGAAGCTTATTGAAGACAGCTCTAGAATCACTAAGACACATGATTTTGGGTATGTGTCCATGACAATAACCCATGTTCGGGATGAAGATGAAGGTGTTTATATGTGTAGAGCTTCAAACCTTTTGGGAGAAGCAGTAACAACTGCAGCCATGAGAATTAAAAGTAAGTAGAACGCCGTAATGGATTTTACGTGATCTAAAGTATATTTTTTATGATACCTATTTGCATTTCTATTTGCATATATGTTTATCACTATGTATAGCATCTTTATATTAAACTTTACCTGCCTGCCTTCAACCCTTTTTATGTCCCACTGCTGTGCACGGCTCTCTCCCCACAACCGGGGAAGGCCTGGAGCATACTCCACCACGCTGCTCCAATGCGGATTGGCGGAGATACGGGTT
>DWQL01002012.1:0-10428 GCA_018231265.1 Noctuana haematospila
TATAAGCTATATTATTGTAAAGTTTCATTAAAATCCATTCAGTAGTTTTTACGTGAAAGAGTAACAAACATCCATCCGTCCATACATACAAACATTCGCGTTTATAATATTAGTAGGATAATAATACTATGATAATTTGTTGCATGTGCTGTGATGATTATGATGTTGGCCTGCCACTCAGAGGGTCCTGGATTTGATTCCCAGCTGAGCAGAAGTTTAAATAGCATTAAAGCTAATTAACCCGGGTTTTATTGATAGATAATAGTATTTAAACTGGGTCAGACGCCCTTTGACAACATCCGACACAGATTGGCCACTAACCTGAATCTCTGCCAATCCACGCGTGGTGGAGTATTTATTTATTTGTTACAAAATCCACGGCTCACGATTTAGAAATAAAGATGTTACATTTAGCGAAACCTACACTCAATTTTGGATGGTATACCAGGAATTCCCCGGTTATGGGGAGAAACCTGTGCCCAACAGTGGGACATAAAAAGGGCTGAAGGCAACCTACCATTATCCTCATAATCTGCAGCTTCAGTCTTAATATTTTCTATGTCCGAGAAAATATTCTCAATCTTTGGATAAATAAGATTTTCGTTGACATTTTCAATATCCGGTTCGTCCTCCATTCTAAAAGTTGTCTCTGAAAACAAAAATAAAATAATTTTGTATGTCTGCATCTTTATTTTTATTTATTTATTTATTCTAAATCCGTTACGCGGTTCCGTTTTTCGGACACATTAAGAAGCCAGTCCCGGTTGTTATCGAAAGATAACACGCATTAACCTGGTCGGCGGCCCTTTGGGAAGTTTGACAACATCCGACACAAGTTTGCCACTAACCCGTATCTCCACCAATCCGCATTGGAGCAACGTGGTGGAGTACGCTTCAGGCCTTCGCCGGTTGTGGGGAGAGACCAGCAGTGGAACATAGAAAAAGTGGAAGACACTCAATAATAATGGTTATCATTTTATTAAATTAAAGGATATACATAAACTTTGTATGACATTAATATTTTTGTTTGAAAGTAGTCTATTAAAAACAATCTACAGAATTTATTTAATGCATTTAGCGGTAACGTAAAATGCGAAGCTAGGCAAAAATAACTGTGCATGGTTTTACTTACTTACTGATAAAACAAATAATTTCAGTGGAGAACAAAATTAAACCACAACTGAAAACTTATTAAGAAGTGTACGATCACATTACGATAGAAATAATCCAACTACATATAAAATCAAAAAATATTTGTGTAGGCAGGTTAGTTAGGTATTTAGTATTATCTTTTCTATGAATTCTTTCTTCGCGTCTTGCGTCAACACTAAACTTCAACCACAGACTACATTGACTTCAACTCTTCAACAAAAAGTACACAAACTAGCAGTAGCGTCAAATTGACGCTGTTAATTCAAAGCTGTCAAACTTGACAAGAAGAAAGACATTTTGATTTTGGATTTTTTTGGCAAAGGCTGCAAGCATATCATGCCAATGATAAGTTGAGGAATTTTGGGAAGAAAAATTATTTGTTTTGATGTATTAACAATAATATGTATGTATAAACACGCATTTATAATTTTTCAGAATGAATCCAATCAAACTGTTTGCATATTTCGTAGTTTATTCTACAACCACAGTATAGTTATTATATAGATTAAGTCACAATTTTATGAACAATAAATAAAAAGATAAATTATTATATTAGAAATATCCACTGTATAAATTATTTTTAATTAGAAACTGTTGTCATTAATTATCTTGATTTGTCAAAAAGCAAAATGAAGAATTTCAATACCGTAAAATTCCATTAAAAAACTTAGAATGTCTATGTCTACGCAAAAAAATTGTCAACGTCAATTGTCATGCTGTCATAAATGGCGCGAAATAAATGTCAAGCTTGAATCAAAAATCAAAAGTTTTTAAAGTTTTATTAGTTTTACGTTGCAAGGAAATAATTATATTAAATGTATTTTTGTTTGTTTGTCTTTGAATACATTTGAAGTTCAAAGTGGTTGTGATCAAATTAATTTCGCATGGCGCGAACAAAAGCTTCTGTTGGCTCTAGATGTAAGTAATAACTCTATATTATGTAAAAAAATTTTGAAGTCAGTCCGGAGTCACTGACATTTATTTATTAATGGCATATTATTTGTGGGGAAGCCGAAACACTTAAAATCAAATACCTTTACCATCTACGAAACACAAACGCAGCTGCCATAGCAAGTCAAGGCCCCTTGTATGTACAGGTGTACACTCACACATTCACTGCATGATATACTCAATTGTTCTCGCTCGATTAACATTCACTCACACATTCAGACCCTGCTGCCATTGTTGTGCTCCACTTCATCCTCCTACGACACTACCTCCTTTCGGTGACGATTGATTTATCTTACGTGACCAACTAATGTTATGGTTAATATTATTTCAGTTGCTTCAGGCAAGAGTAGTAAAGCAAGATGCAGTGCAGCACCACCTCCGAGCTCCTCAATATCAGCTGGTAAGCCCTTTTACCTTCAACTGTTTTTATGTCCCACTGCTGGGCACCTCTTCTGGTTTCTCCTCGCTACAGGGGAAAGCCTAGAGTATACTTTCGAATAATAATAATAACTTAGAAATAATTCTAGTCTCACCACTCAGGTACTAGTGATAAAAGTTCTCGGGGTTCCTCTGGAGGTGGCAATCCAGTGTGCCCCCGAGAGACCCCGGCCTGGCAGAAACCAATCACCACCTTCTTTATGGGTGCACAGAGTAACTCATCAGATATAGAAAAGCTTGGTAAGGATTTTGTAACTTTTCTTATGAGTAGCAAACAAGAATGCAGGTTACCTGATGTGAAGTAGTCACTGCAGCCCATGGACATCCAACAAAGCTCAAATAGGGTAGTCATCCTATCTGAGATCATATGTGGAGCCGTTGCTACTTGCGAGGACTAAGATGGACTCCTCAAGTACAGTGTGTCTGGCAGCAACCCTCCCCAACCGACACACAAGCACTTGCCACAAGACTTGCTTCACAGGTTATGAGGACGGCGGTGGTGGTTTGCTCTACCCATGGTTTTAAATAAAACTGAATAATGTCATTCAATTCCTTTTATCTTTTTTTATTTATAATAAATATGTACATCACTTCTTTCTTAAAACTAACTCGTTACCAAATAAGGAAACTGTCATTAAAATTAAACTACCACGAGCGGGGGGGGGGGTCGTCATCTGCAACCTACCGTTTGCAAGCAAACCCGAAAAACGTGGCGAGCCACTAGCAGTCACCCATCCGAGTACTGACTGCACCCGGCGTTGCTTAACTGTGAGAGTCCCGACAGTACCAGCGGGGCGAAGCGCGCTTCACCAAGAACTATTATAATCACTTCTTCACAAAAGACTTGAATTTTGACTGCCAGTAGCCGTATCACGAATAATAAAGGACTACGTTAAGTAATCGAGTTACGTACCCAATGTCACTTTATCCATACGATTTTTAGTTCCCGATACGCAGCGCTGTTCAAAATCCCATACAAAATTTAACTGTTACTACTCGATGACGGATTTGTAAAATGTTCGTGATAGTGCTACAGAGCCTATCTAAAAACTAGTAATACAATAGCTTCTCAAGCTTATTCCCTGGCATTCTCCACCTCCTTCCTCAGCATTTCGATTTGCAAAATCATATGCTTGTTTTCCAGCGCGAACAGCTGACTCTTGTGTACCAGTTCCTCTTTCAGAATTTGATTTCGGATCTTCTTCTCCTCTATCTCCTCTATGATGAGTTGTTTCTGCAAAATTAGGTTCTCCAATCTGGCGTCCGCTATGATGTCTCTGGTTTTCTTCTCTTTCGGCTTACCTGAAAATGTGGGTAGAGTTGAAAAAGTATTTTTCGAAGTACCCTCTAAAAATCTTTTTTTAAATTCTTTTTGACGAATTAAAAGTGGCCTGGGGCCGTGAAAAAATCATTGTGAATGTATTTTATTTTAAACTAGCTTATCCCCGCGACGTTGTCCGCGTGGACTTTCGTATCAAATCAAAATCGTAAGTATAGTAGATTGTACCAAAAAATCACGTTGCCCCCGTTTTTCACCCACTTAGGGGTCGAATTTCAGAAAATCCTTTGTCCTTCACACAAATAACAAATAACCCATCCTCCGCGTTTGAGGTGTCTACGATCAGCGGTTGAGGCTGTGCGTTGATCCGACATTCAGTCGATCAGGACAAAGCATTTTATATAGATAGATGGATAATACAGTTTTCATTTGCATCGTGCTTGATCCTCCTCATCGTGCCCCAAAATAAATAAACTCCCTTTTAAATGAATTTCTGTTCAGGATTGGGTATCTAAGTCACTATTAGTGATCGTAGCTTCATTTACAATAAAAGTAATATGCACTATAGTTAAAAAAGGAATAATTTTAAATAAAATACTTAATCACTTCTTTCTATTCTCTAACTCTTTTCTCAAAAGTTCTATTTTTAAAATCATATGTTTCTTCTCCAATGCAAACAACTGACTTTTGTGGTCCAATTCCTCCTTCAACATTTGGTTCCGTATTCTCTTCTCCTCGATTTCTTCTTTAATCAGTTGCTTTTGCAATATAACGTTTTCCAATCTCGCCTCGGCCAGTTTATCAGACGATTTTTTATCTTTTGTTTTACCTGAAAAATGGGAAAATTTTGGCAGTGTTAACACTGCAATTTTATTTTGCTTAATATTATAACTACAGACACATAAATTACATGTTATCGCATACTCAGCGGCCCGAAATGTGGTCCAAGTGCCTTTTATCTTTTCAATTATTCTTGCCTACACATTTGCACCTATGTACATGACATAAGGCAGGACTGACAGACAGATAAATACAATTTCCAATCTAAGTAAAATCGTCCCAACACTTACACACAACAGAATTCTCCTTACTCTTAAATGACGAAGGTCGCCTCTCGCTTCGTTTCTTCAGAGGCGCCTCAGAAAACTCAATAACAGCCTGCTTCGAAGATCTCGGCGCTGATTCCTCTAGAGAAATATTTCTTTTTAACGGTATATCCTCTAAATGTTGCGTGGTCGATTCTTCGTCTGAAATATACAATATGTCGGCAATTTAAATACGCTTATAATAAATATTACCCTCTTATGGCCTCCTATTATCACCTCTATCAAGGACCTTTGAGAGAAGAATAACTTGGTGTATAGGAGGTGATCTGATGAAGAAGTATGGAGGTTGCTGACGGAACTCTTCAGGGGCTACTAGTAAACCCCTCGAGTGTGGGTTCATATGATTTGTCTTGACGAGTCAAATATATTGCAATTAGAACTAATAGGATATCGAAGAAATTTTTAGACCAAGAAGCAAATAATAAATAAATAAATTATAGTTTAAAAAACGAAATCGTTTCAATATCGAGTCGAACTGAAAAATAAATTATTATTTTTAAATAGTTTTTAACAGACAAACGAAACGCAACAATTTCATTTGATCTGAGGTTGTAAACATTTATTACCGAACACCAATCCAACCCACATAGATTTCATTTACTATACATTATACTGGTAATGTGTTACCACCACACAAAATACTTACAGTCAGTCGTGTCGGTGCCGTAAAATGACTCCGTCTTAACAAGAACGTTGACATCAGTATGCGCTAGCGAATCGTGCTCTTCACTGGCGTCTGGACAATTAAATTAATTGTTAGCTTTTATTTTTACATTTACGTAGGACACCTCCGTCGCGAAACTATATGATAGCGAAACCGCTATGCGATCCGCGCCATAGTTAAATATGGTTAGCATGTTCGCTACAGTTCCGCACGCCATAAAAAGGACAACTCAGGCGAATCGTTCAGCGGTTTCGCGATCACAGTCCCGCGGCGGAGCGCACCACTAGTCTTCCGGGTTACATTTGTGACCTCATTTGAATGGAATCCCCATGTTAGTATTTATAATAGCAGTCATAGAAAGACGTAGAGCCACTTTTAACGGTTTCTGATAACATTTGTGATAAGTTATTCGTCAGATAAAGATATCTAACAGATAAAGGTTGACGGTATACTTTTTCTGTTTCGCCGTTAAAGTGTCTAACTTGTTTCCACCACTTGAAATAACCATTTATTTACCATCCAGATAAGAATTTTACAGTCACTTCAATATTAAGTTAACAGCGACTTATGGTCGTTCCCAATTTTCAAACAATCTCAGATTCGACCTGATTTGAGAAATTGATTTTGCCTAAAGTTCGTCCAACTAAGTTAATCGACCGTTATCTATCGATAACAACCGGGACGGGGCTTAACGTGCCCTCCGAAGCACGTTTGCGCGAATGTTCGCCACTAGCGGTGACCCATCCGAGTGCCGGCCGCGCCCGACGTTGCTTAATAGTAAGATCGCTTGCGATCCACAATACCAGCGTGGCGCAGTGCGCTTCACCTACATAAGATGAACTCACCAAGTTGTTCCGAGTCAGCACCACCGTCGCCACCGTCAGCATTCATCATGATCATCTCCATAACCTTCTGTTCCACCGGCGTCAGAGCCGGCGCGTCGCACTCCTCCCCAGAAATATACCGTTTCGCGATTATATTTGTCTTTCTCCGCGTATCACGCTTCAAAGCTTCGTACTTGAGCTTCAAATGTTTCGCGTCTCTAAAAGTGTCGCCCAACTTGGTGTTGAAATCTGCTTCGATGCTCTTCCAAGCCACGTCCTTCACGTGGCAGGTGGCGGCGTCGTTTCTCTTGTTTTCAATCACCTTTATTCTGGTTTCTATTAATGTGAGCAGTTTTTCGGTTTCCTCACGTGTAAAGTTGGCATTTCGCTCGCGTCGTTTCTTTTCCATTACCAATGATTGTTCTGTGTAAAGTCGTCTCGATTGACGGTCGCTGGTATTTGTTTGCTCACTAGAGGCATAGGTTGGTTTAGCGAATTCTAACAGACGGAAAAATCGGGAAAGTAAAAGGTTAACTAAAATTGAAATCAAATATATTATAAGCCGTCCGTTCGAATCGCAGATCAATTTTAAATGTGTCCTGCTTAAATACTTTAAATGTGGTAAATGTCGGCTTCTAAACTATAGTTGTCGACACTGACACTTGACGGCTGTCATGTCAACTTCAAAATGCCGTCAATGCTTCATAATCAGACGCGTCACTAAAGTCTATACTGTATTGCAGTGTTGCCAACCTTAATTTTAGATATGTAGAGATGTAATAGTTTTTTTTATGGCAGAAAAAACTTCAGGGACGTTCCAATATTTTTTTTATTCTAGACATTCATTATTTTGAGTATAGAACTGGAATGTACAGCATGAGGAAAAATATCTTAAGAGACGCGAAGCGAGCATGTAACGGACTTAATGAAGTAGATTTTTTATATTTTGTGATTTCAGTGCTGCCAGTATAAGTCAATGTTCAATTCAAATCAACTTAATTTGGTATTGCAAGTTAAAGAACAAAGTAATAATAAATAATCTCAAAATTAATAATAAAAGAATGAATAATGAAGTAAAATATTGATTGTATTTAAGGTTAATCGTTACTATTTAAACATTATGAGAGAATAGTGTGCAGTGCTCATTATTATAATATTAAGTTACATTTAATTTAAATTAAATTTAATATTGTTTCGAGTCACCATTTTTTTTATTTTGTATTGTCTAATGTTCATTTTAGCCTTAAATTTATATACATTAGAAAGTAAATCTCATTTTTATAAACCAGAATAATAAATACGTATATTTGTTGACACTAAACTATTTTTATTTGCAGCTGGTCCATCAAATCGTAGCTCAAAAGCTAACACAGACGAAAGTCAACTGCAGAAATTAGAACCGACACAAGATAATGACGAAAATCCACCAAAACATGACGTTTCAGATGAAAATGACGAATCTAATAACGTAGAAAGACGAAAGCCACGTAAAAAAATCATCTTATCAGACGATGAAGACATATCTGTAGAATTAGACCAATCACAGCCCGGAGACAACCAATCACAGGATAGAGATCCAGAAAATGAAATCCCAACCGTCCAATCAGACGAAGACTTAGACAAACCAAAGAATCAAGTGTTAGACGAAACAATAATCTTAGAACCGTTAAATGGTGAAGATAGTCATAAAATTAACGAGTATTACCGCTACAAGAATAAAGGAGAGGGAAAGAAAAGTAAAGCTAATAAAGAAAATATAGATGTTATAAATAATAAGAGTTTTAAAAAAAGGTGTTTGGATGAAAGTGACGATGCCGAACGCGTTACTAAGAAAGTTAAAGTTGCACCTGTAGACCATTAAAATGAACGTAGAAAGACGAAGTGAAGCACGACAATGGCGGCAGCGGATGTGTTAGTGAATATCACTCGAGCCAAGTCAGTTAGTGAGAACAAAAGAGAATATCATGCTATGAATGTGTGTGTATTACGGTAGCTTCGCTTGTGTTTAACTGATTGTGACTCCGGTGTGTGTCCGGTTATTTTAAATTTCTATGTATACGTTTTTTTTATAAAGACAATAAATTATTGTAATCTTAAGTTCTGTAAAACATTAATAATTTAACTCAATTTTGTACCGCTGTGCCGTTCCATGTTTTAATGTTTTTGTTATTTTTAAATATAATTTTGAAAAATAATCAGTTTTTTTATTGATTCTGATTAAAAACAGGAGCATTTATATTATAGAATAAGCAAACAAGTGCTTTTTGCAGTCAATAAACATTCACATAATGTATTTAAATGACTGACAACTGTGCGATTTAAATGATAGTGTGTCTGAATATTCAGCTTTAAAATGCAAACTGTGTCCAATGCAAGGGAAGATAATAAAAATAAAAACATTTCAGTCATACGATGTTTATTTGACAGTAATATTGCTGACAAAATTCATAAACTAGTACAAATATCACTACAGAAAGCGTTATTAAAGACCACTGTCATACAATATACTATAGCAACGTTTCAAAATCAAAATTAAGTACTATTAATAGACTTATTAGTGTTATTAATTAGTATAAGTTAATCCATAAGGTTTTAAATCAGAAAAGGCGCATAGTGTTGAAAGAAAGTTGCTAAAGACAATAACAGGACTTTTTATAAATGATTTATTACTTAATAACGCTTCCTGTAACACAGTCTAAATATATTGAAATCCCTAATTCTAAAATCGATTAAATATTGACGTGGTCCTGTACGTGTAAAATTAAATTAATTTTTATCAACCAACAGACAATAAAGGATAAAACATTCTTTTATTTGTTTTGTATTAAACAAAAAGCAATTAAAACTGCATTTTGTTTTTATTTAAATAAATAAAAATGCGTTTATTTAGAGTAATCCTTATAAACTAGTCGTCGGGCTTCCTGGTGAGGTAGTCAGGAGACATTTGTATTAGGAATGCCCCGCACTTCCATAGATGGTATTTCAATTAGGATATAACATAACAATTCAACATTTAATTCAAGCCGACATACCAACACAACAGAGAACAAATATGAAAATCAGTGCGGAATGTGGAAGACAAGTGTGGAACCGTCAAGTGTAGAACTTAAGTGACACATCATTAGCAAGTATTTTATACATATTTGCATATAAGTAGGTCCACGTCTGCATGCAACTTGTGAAGGTATTCGAGTACAATGTATGAGAGTGTGTGCGTGTGTTGTGTGAATATGTGTGTTATATGTGTTTGTGTATATATCATGTAAGTGTGTTTTATGACAATATTATTAAATTCTTATTTATTTTTTAATTATTTTTTAGTGTATTTTTGCCCAGCCGTGTACAAAGTAACCGACTGTTAGGTAAAAAAAGTTGGTATCAAAGTTAATTTTACACACAAGACCACAGTACAATTAAATTAGTATGAATATCTTAATCACTACTCATAATACTAGTGTTTGCTATCATAAAGTCCAAAAAGTTTACTTTTAATATAACATTATTCATTCAGTTAAGACTTGTCTCGTAAACATCACACACCTCTATACTAATAAATATAAAGCTCGAGAGTTTGTTTGTTTGAACGCGCTAATCTCTGTAACTACAAGTCGGGATTTTAAACATTCTTTTTGTGTATAATAGCTACATTCATGAGGAAGGCTATCTAGCGTTACGTTGCGATTATTAACGCGGGTGAAACCGGGGGGCACAGCTGGTTAATAATAAGAATGATTAATATTATTATATATAATAAATTGATTATTATTTATTCTATTATATTATACCGTGTATAATTTACTGCACTGTATTTTTAGCAACATGCAAATTAATGATTTTTGACAAGACAACAATAAAATTTTGAGAGAAATTTGACAACGGGAACATAATTATACCCGTTAAGTTATAAATTTAGATTTCTGTAGTTGTCTTTGTGTGTGTCCATGGCGCCCACGACACAGGGAATCCTAGTGTGGGGCTGTGAGTGTGAAGGGCTATTTTTTTTAACTCTGGCCA
>DWQL01002013.1:0-10428 GCA_018231265.1 Noctuana haematospila
CTTGGACGTGAATGACCAGATACAATCTTTAATCTTCGCACCTTTTCGTATGGACCGCGCGCCAGGCCAAGCGGTTTATAAATAGGGCGTCGGGAACGCTTTGTGAGCTGAAATGAGACTAGCGAAAGATAAGGAATCTTGAAAGTGCTCCAAGTGTGCGGCGAACCGCGTGCCAGTCAAGGGCGCAGATATATTGCACTTTTCATTATGTGGGCTCATCTGTTATTTCTCCTGGTTTTGTTTTACATAAATGGTTTGCTATCTGCAATACTCGGGCATAGCTCTCAGGTTTACCTTTTTGTGGAGTACTGAATGGAATCATGGGGTGCGACGCATGGGCGTTGCCTCATAAGTAGTTTCTTTCATAAACATTGCCTACTTCTAGTGGGTATTTCTGTGTAAGTTCCGAAGATCCAAGTTAAATTACATAATATATAAAATATACTTAAGGACGAACACATAATAATTTTTTTTTTAGCTGCTTGTTTTGGGCATTGTTCATTCCTGGTGTTATGTAAATATGGAAGTGCATAACTTTGTTGGGTACTTCAGTGTCTTCATGCCTTTGACAACTAGATTGTAGAATAAAACACCTTATAATTTGAATATACGTTTATTTGTAATGGGTAACTAGATCAAAGTAACATATGAATTAATAAATTGGCTCAGGAAACCTACCAAACTTATGCCTGCCATACAATTCGTCACATTCTTAAATCTCTGCCATACGATCCCTTCATACCTGAGCAATCATCCAAAATAATAAAAGATCAAAATTATATAACAATAAACGTGTGCATATATTACATGCGAAGTGTTTCATAGCGATATCAGCTACATAGCTCCTACTATTTAAATAGAATATTCAATGTTCGGAACACGAATATTCGCAGTATCGTATAGTTCTACATTAAACAGATGTTTAATTTATATTTCGATTACAACTAATAGGCTTATTACGTGAGTTATTCTACGTACAGATTGATGTACTGTGACGTCAAAAACCAAGTTCAATGAGAACAGTATATCAATATACGCTGGTTAAGGTTACTCCTTACAGTGAGCGCTTTGCTACAGATAAAATGTGCAGTGAGGTTGAGCTCGCTAAATAGCAAAATTTATTTATAGACTTGATTTAAAGATCTAATTCAAGTAGATATTCAGATAGATATTATCTAAATAAAGCTTTATAGTATTTGAAAACCATTTTAATTTCAATAATATCTCAAATACTTGAAAATTTACTTTGTTAAAATGTATTCTTTGTAATCGAGTTCGACAAGCCTTGCCAAGTAAATACAGTAAGAGCTTAATACATCCTTTAATTTATTACTAACTAATAATATCTCATACAATATCGTTATACGAGTGCTGCACAAAAATATTACAACAGGCTTTTTACTGTACTATTAACATATAAGGGAGATTTTTCAAAATCTACCAAAACAAAGTATAATTAATAGCCCTAGTACGTCACACTAGGAGTAGGACGCGAGTACTTATAAGTTAGTTGTACATCACCATTGATTTAGTCAAACTTAAATAAGGACCTACTTGTTTATATTTATGTACAGAAATCATACATCTCATTGAAGGGACACTTCTACGTGACACTAACGTACATTGCTTTAACATTTAGAATAAATAGTTCGCAAATCACGTATTACACTAAATTTAAATAAATAAATAAGATTTTATCTAAGGAAACTACCTAATCGTGAGGAGAATTATTGAAAAATACTGACACAGTAACAGTGAATAGTTTGAACAAAACAAATAATAATCACAAATTCAGCAATTTACATAATATATGAACATAGTAAACTTATTATTTTCAATTCTAAGATGGCAATACAATAAAATTGTTTCGTTTACTACAAGTAACGGTGGTTTGCTATGTATGTAGTAATTTTTTTACTATTTATTTTAGTGTAGGTAACTTATAGGATGCAAAATTCGTCGAGAAGATTTTTCAGTTCCTTATTGTGAGCGGCCTTGGAGCCGGTGGCGGGCGACGCTGCGGTGGCGCGGCCATTGTAGCTGAAATGTATCACAAATCTTGTTATATACAATCCTTCAATCTTTATTTGTGTACATGAAGTAGCAAAACGCAGCCCACCCACCTGGTCTCTTAAATTTCTAGAAACCGACATAGTAATACGACCTCAAGTATTACCAAAATGATGCCATAAATATTATTAAAATAAAATGACAATAAATGCATGTATGACTCCAGGAGTAGGCAGACACATACCTTAAATAATAATTACTAAATAATGAACCATTTCAGACTCTCTCTCTTCATATTTTAATTTTGATTATTGTAATAAAAACTTGATTAATCCGTAACATTATTTAAGATCAGCTTGAAGTCTAAAGTAAACCATTGAAGATATTCCTCACAATGATTGAGAAACTTAGTGGAGTAAACAGTACAAAGTCTCATCTTCTAATCTTTCTAAGTTTTATCGTTGATTTCAATGACATCTCCTGCCCACCTTGAATTTCGCCGACTTTACGGGAAGTAGACACTTTATTTACGCAAAACATTTGTGACGGTGGTGCATTCCCTATAGACTATGTCAATCACCTACTAGTTGGGAACCAATATATTTATCACGTATGTATTACAACACAACTTGCAGTTTGAATGTAGTGACAATGACACTGGGCGACACTCAAATTGGTTTTGAGTTGTGTGCAAAATAATGGTATAAGCCCAATAATAAACCAAGTCACACAAAAAACATAGCTAACATAACATAACATAGCGGGTAGTGCTTTCTGATGTATTTACATATTAATATGTAATATCACTAAACGTTAATATAATTTTTTTATTATACGTATATTTTAAAAACAATACAAACGAGACCGCTGTTACGCTTTATAAAAGATAATTTTTATTTTGTATTATAATTGATAAACAAATTGCTCGACATGTCTTTGTGCATGTGAGTGTGTATTTTATGTGTGACTATGACATGACACAGGAAATTCTAATTAGGCTAATGAATACGAAGCTTTTAATAATTTAAATATTTTCTAAACATGCAACAACATCAGTATGATAAAATCATGTTCCTACACAGACAGTGACGGAGGCACAGACAAGCTTGTTACAAATAGCGCATAGTGCGTCTACGGGGGTCTCACCTAATGGTTCGTGGCACAGTCTCCACCTCAGCTTGTTTGTCTGTAGAGTCAGTCTGAGTGGACTCACTCCTGCCAAGGAGCTGACTAAACCAACCCCCTTGTGATTGGGACTTTGCCCTGCAACCAATGGCTTCGGATTATAGCACAACGAAACATAATGGTAATAGTGTAATAGTACTATGTTATTAAAATGTACTATGTCACTAATATGCAGTGGACATGCGTGAGTAGCACGAAAGAATGATTCAAACTGCAAGTTTGTCGATTTTTTATACAAAAAAAAAGAGACAAAAAGAAACATACAGACAAACTGAAAACCACCTCCATTTTTAAAGTCGGCTAAATACGAACATAATACATAACGAACTACAAAAGATGTTACTAGTACACATCTTTTGAATGTAATTTTAGTTGCATAAATATACGTTTAAATAATTAATCATTTTCCTTAAATATTTTTAAGAACCCACTATGACAATCAATGTAAAGTATGGATTCGATTTTAAGCTAGCCAGAATTACTAATTTGCAAATGTTACTTCTTGTTTCTTTTCGTCCACTCTAAAAACGTGCGAAGTTGCCACGCTTGTTCCCGTACTAAGAGTGTAGCACGATTTCTTGACACATTTCTCTCCCTCTGTTTCGTGGTCGCATCAGACAAAAGTATCTTCACAAGTCACACCTCCAGGTAATACAAGAACTGATTTGGTCTAGTACGATGAGTTTTAAATGAGTAGTAACGTATGTGGTTACCTGATATGTTTCTGGTTCTGGAGCAGCGTGCGGAAGCGCGGCTCGATGTAGCTCCAGGAGCCCATGTTCTTGTGCTCCTCCTGGCTCCACACCAGCTGCGCGTTCGGGTACTTCGCCACCTCGGCCTTGATCAGATCGTATGGGAACGGCGAGATTTGTTCCACTCTGCAAGAAAATTTATAACATTGTCAACAATTTTATTAATTTATTACCTGCCCACCCCAGCTTCGCACAGGTGTACTAGCGAAGAACTAACTCAAAATTTTGCCTACGCTATTCTTCAGTCTTATTAACTTGACGATTACAAACTCTGTATGCATTGCGCGATTGTCGACCGCTATTACGAAGTGCCCCCGGGCATTAAACTTTTTTATGTAACAGATAAAACAATGTAAGAAACACTGTCAATGTGTCAATATTGTCTTACGTATGATTTAAGAGAAAGTAAAAGATTAACTAAATTTAATTTCATTGGTATGATTTTTGGATTGTTGTGACCGGGACTGATGAGGGACCTGATATTACATTATCAACTGCAAATTTAAATTTGGCGAGCATTCAGTTAAAACACAAAAACATTGCCCAAAAACTCCCAAAATTATTTAAGATTTTATTGATAGTCAATAATACGAATTATACAGATACCTAGCAATAGCGATGTCCTTCTCAAGGCCTCTCTCGCGGCGTTCTTTGAGCATGTCGTAGTACACGCGGCCGGAGCAGAACGCTAACTTGCGTACGTTCTGTGGACTCTGCGACGCAACGCCGTCCTCAGGGATTACTCTATACACAAATTATATCATTTTCATCATTATATCATCATCAAACTGTTCCTATTGGGACAATATGAGCAGTTTGAACAGTTTGAATATACTCGTATACAACATTGATAAATTAAACTGAATGTAACAATTCATATAAGTGTTGTCGCTAATGACGGATAGTCAGACGCGTCTATCTGCTAATGGCGGCAGAATAGGAAATTACCTCTTGAAGGCGGTGCCATCGTTCATGTCATCGAAGGAGGACTTGCACTCGGGGTGGCGCAGCAGCGACTTGGGCGTCATGAGGATGAGCGGCTTGCGGAACGGCAGCGCGATCTGCCGCCGCAGGATGTGGAAGTACGACGCGGGGTTCGAGCAGTTCGCCACGATCCAGTTGCAGTCGTGCAGCTGTCGGACTGGGGACGACCAATATATTACATTATTTGTTTATGGACAATAAATACACAACTCAAACACTTTCCCTTACTTGATTTTATAAAATTCAGTAAAGGTAATTTAAGTATAACGTTAGCAAGAAAAGGGGTAGAGGTCTTTGCTTTGCTTATTTTTGATAACACATTGGAGAACTAGATATAAAATATGTAAAATTAATAAACCTTCATAGTCAGGGCTCTCTGGAGGCATATAGTCGGGGTCGTCGGCACTCATCTGCAAGAAACGCTCCAAGCGAGCCGAAGAATGCTCAGGGCCCTGTTGAAAATAATAATTACAATAATAGGAAACTCTCAAAACAATATCACATATCACATAGATTGTTTCTGACAAACAGGATTCTGTTTCTACTATTTCCTATAAAACTCTGAAAACTGGCAAAAGAAACTTGGACCTATTAGACCTGTTACTAGGTAATTGCCACGTCCTCCCAAACAGCGAGGCAACAGTGCCTCCGGCACGGGGCACATTTTACAACGTGCGCGTTGAACATCTAAAACATATCACGTATGTATGTCCATATATATTAGTTACACAGATGTATTGACAACAATGGTAGACACTCACCATGCCCTCCATACCATGAGGCTGCAGCAGCACAATGCCGGACTGACGCACCCACTTGGCCTGGCCACTGGAGATAAACTGGTCGATGATGCACTGTGCCACGTTGTTGAAGTCACCGAATTGCGCCTCCCATAGCACCAGTGCGTTGGGATTCGTCACTGAGTAGCCCACTTCGAAACCGAGCACGCCTGAGACCAACATTAAAAAAACAAATTACTATAAATTAAATATTACTTGAAGACCCTACAGACTTTGATTTGTAACGCGAACACTATTGCGCCTTCAAACTGCATTTATGGGAAACAAAAGAGCAATATAAAAAATATTCATTATACACATTGTATTAAAAAAAGGTAGTATCTATCACATTTCACTTACCATATTCAGAAAGCGAGCTGTTGCAGACAGTGTAGGGGGCCTGGTCGGGGTACAGGTGAGCGAGCGCGCAATATGTGGCCTTGTCTACCTTCTGGTGGTGCAGCACATGATGTCTGTAACAGAAGTATTTGCATACATTTAACAATGATACTAAAATTTAAAATTATATAAATGCGCCTCTTTCTATGATGGCTAAGCAATATCAATAAATGTATACTATAATAATATAAGAACTAAATACAATGTAAGAGCTGGCAATGTCTGTTCATCTTATAATATTGATCACCTTAATCCAGAGCACTAGTGTTGTAGAGGTCATTGACCTGTAATAATAACCAGTGACAGAATTACCTGTGTGAGAATGTGCCTCTCTCGACATCCTCTCCAGACAGCCTGACATGGATGCCCTCCTTCAACAAAGATCCGAAAGCCATCGCCTCAGCCAACGCCCAGTCCACGGTGCGGTTCTCAACCATTTCCATGCGAGATTTGAGGATACGCAGAAGACCCTTGTGGATCTCGAACTCGGCCGCGTTGGGTGGGGGCGATGAGAACCGCTTGCCAATGTGGATCAAGGTTTCTTCTACCACGCCAGTTGTGGACATCTAGGAAATAAAACAAGAGTATTATTTTTAACTCTATCGTTATTAACAACCTTTTTTTAAACTTTGTTACTGTAACCCATATATTCACTCACAATAAAACCAAAATACTATTTGTAATTGTGCATACAAGTGTTTCTATAAATGAGAACATCATGTCCCACTTTACTTAATAAGTTAAACATACCTTAAGCGGGTCCTTCCCTTCAAAGAATCCAGACCAGGGCGAGTCAAGCCAATCTTTGTACTTGATGTGAGTCTCCTGTTTAGCCTGATTGTAAGCGTCCTCACAAATTTTCTCATATTTATCCTTGACGTCTTTAACTTCTTCAGCGGTTACCACACCCTCTGTGATGAGTTGATCTGCATATTTCTCAAGCACTATAAAGTAAAAACACACAATTAAAATTATAAGTCACTGAAAAAGCCATTAAGACGTCAACCTCATTGAAAAGGAAGCTAACGATTTCAACTATATTCATAGCATCATAATTTAAAGAAAAACAAGCAGTAACCTGGCTTCGTCTTGCGAATCTTCTGGTACATGAGCGGCTGCGTGAACATGGGCTCGTCGACCTCGTTGTGCCCGTTGCGGCGGTAGCTGACGATGTCGATGACGACGTCCTTGTGGAAGGTGGCTCGCCACTCGGCCGCCACGTTGCACACGTGCATCACCGCCTCCGGGTTGTCGCTGTTCACGTGGAATATAGGCGCGTTCACGACGCGGGCAACGTCTGTCAACAATTTATACATCTCATGTTGGAGTAGCAATAATAACAATCATTGGTATCCATTACAAATCACGTTGGTCCCAGTTGTTAATTTGCCCTCCAAAGCACTGAAGGAAATTTTCCATTAACGGTCACCCATCCGAAAACCAATTGCGGTCCGTGGGGTTTAATCTGTGAGATCGCTTGCGATCTACATTACCAGAGGGGCTACATACACGACGGCGACGGGAGATGTATAAAGACAAACTTCACATCAACGTCCACTTCAAGTCAATCGCACCCTCTCTTCCTCTTACCGTATACATACCTCAGACCGTGACTAGCACTTGCGCGAGCGCTATATAAACATGTATACACACCTGTGCAGTACGCAGAGGAACGAGAGTGCCTCGGGTCAGTGGTGAAGCCTATCTGGTTGTTAACCACGATGTGAACAGTGCCGTGGGTGGTGTAGGCGGGGAGGTCGGACAAGTGCATGGGCTCGAACACCACGCCCTGCCCAGCGAAGGCTGCGTCTCCGTGGAGCAGGATGGACATTACCTTCGAGAAAAAGAACAATCAAACGGTGATTTTGTACAATTGGAGCGGCACCTCTGTTATAAATATTTCACAATAAAGCAATAATAATCTATTCAGTCTTATATACTTTTAGTTTAAATATTGTAACAGGTACAATAAGATTCAATAAATAAAATTATTGCACATTCAGAAGAATATGGGTAATATTCAATCTAAATATACATTATACCTGGCACATTGGGTTTAATGTAGTTTTAGAACTACAGAATGCTTAAAAAAATGATTATTACCTTTTTGCCCTCATTGTCACCCCGGTAGAACTGCTCGGCACGCGTCTTCCCCTGCACTACGGGGTCGACGGCCTCCAAGTGCGAGGGATTCGCGCACACCGCTAAACGAATGTTCTTGTTCGTGACGCGGTTCAACCGCTCAATGTATGTACCCAAGTGGTATTTCACGTCACCAGAGCCCTGAGAAATAATTGCGATAAATAACAAATATTTAAAAATAAGGTTTTAGAATTATAACAAGTTTAATCTAAGTGACAAGAACATGGTAAAACATCTAAATTTTTTATTGAATAATCCGACGGCTACAAAAGACTGTGATAACCCTTGTATTATGGCTAGTCCAATTAATCTTTTTAGTCAGTCTCAAATTTTTACATTTTAAACTCTCTCTTATTTACCTGTGTAATTCATGTATATTTTATTACTTGTCATCATATAATAAAAATGTTCGTGATATTAAATTCAATTATATAAAAATACAATATATATATTATTATGTATATTAAATAGATAAAGATATAAATAAGTTAGTAAATAGATAGTCAGAATCGACTATCTAATACGGAAAATTGTATTTAAGGCACACCTAGATACAAACAGCAGCAATAAGTAATAAATTTCGTCAGTTGATAACATAATATCATGTGATCGATATTATAAAACAAAGTAACTTACATCATCTTCTGCCTCAAGACCAGCAAACTGAGTGAAGAGTTGATGAAGAGGTTTACGGCAAACATTGGCAAGCACGTTTAGACGACCTGCAAAATTTCATAGGCTGTTAAATTCACTCAAAAAACTTGAGGATTCCCTGTATTGTAGGTGCTACAGACACATACAAAGATTTTAAAACACAAACACCCAGGCCGGGAACAGAAATCTAAATTTATCATCAATCACAAGACACACCGAATGAAAACCACTACTATATAAAGAAATAACCGTACCTCTGTGTGGCATTCCCATTATGATAGACTCGACGCCGAGGCGCGTGGACATGTCGATGACCTGCTTCATTGCGGGGATCAGGATCTCGCAGCCCTCCAGACCGAATCGCTTTTCTGAAGACCATTTCTTAGCCAGGAAGTTTTCGAAGCTGTGGATAAAGAAAATAAAAATAAATACTTTTAAAATCAAGCACTTACGCTAACATTCAGTCCGTTCGATCGGACTTTAGAACTTTTTCAAATATTTTATTTGGTTAAAACAACGTCAGATCAGTTAGTTTTTGATATAATCAACTTTTTAGTTGTCTATCGTTTTATCAGTCTTTAAATAAGACATACATGTTTGCAATGAACCACAGCACTTCTTACAAGGAAATAGATCTTTTATCTTCTATACTTCAAGATAATATGATTGTGATAGAAATCCATGACATTAAAGAAATCAACAAATTACAAGCAATTTGTAAGATTTGCTAAGCCCTTACGTCAAAATTCAATATATCAAATAAAAATTATTTCATAAGCCGCAGAGAATTGATTTGAACCACGAAATTTTAATTATCAAGACACTTAGGTATTAAGATTGAGTATACCTATTAGTTATTATAATATGGTATTTAAATTTTCTATTCATGTTGTTATTGTGCCAGTTGGACACACATACGTACTACCTATATCAATTGTTTACAAATTGGCGTGACTACAAAAATGCTGAAGAAAGTGTGATGCGATTGGCGCCAATAAATGATTGCATCAAGCCTATGTATGTATGCTTACCATTTTTAAGTAGAACTTTCTAATATTGTTGTTGGTTAGATGGTAATGTTCTTAATATTCAATAATACAGATTAAAGATGTAACATTTACGTGCAAAAAATATGACGAAATGATTGCTTTTTCAATAATAATTATATCACAAAAGATCCATTTAGGAAAGCAATATTGACACGTGCCTTTAAAAATGTAAAATCTTTATGTATTTTATTATTCATTAATTATTGAACAAAATTATAGTGGTACAGGAGGTGAGCTTAATGCTAGAGCTAATATGAGCTAACATCCAAGAGGTGTCTAAAAAGTATATGCAACACAAGAAGTTTTAAAAATAGCTTACTCGTAAAAATAAGTGGGCTGGTAAAAAACAAGGCTAGGAATAAAAGTAATGGTAAAAAGCAAGGTAAGTAATAAACAAATCTTACCCCGTCGATCTGGTGAGACGAGCGAGAATAAGCCTCTTCTGGTCCGGACTCATTTTGGTGACGTTGGGGG
>DWQL01002014.1:0-10427 GCA_018231265.1 Noctuana haematospila
TTACCACGCCAGTCCACCACTGAAAGGTCCCGGGTTCGATCCCCGGCGGGGCAGAAATTTAAGTGATGAATTTAGTTTTCTGTTCCCGGTCTGGGTGTTTGTGTATTTGTCTTTATATGTGTCCATGGCACCCACGACACAGGGAATCCTAGTATGGGCTGTGAGTGTGAAGCGTTATTTATTTACTTATTTAAAAAAGGATGAATATATCAAATAACATCTTATTCCTAAACATTAAGCCTAAGCAGTATCGTTGTGCTAATCCAAATTTTCTTTTCAAAACATATCACAGGGAACCCTAGGTTGCGGATATGAGTGTGACGCATTTCCTACCTAGTTTGTTATTAAAAATATAAGTGCCTAATGCATTCGTAAATAAACCTATCTTCCTTATTATATTATTTAACTGAGCTAAGAGTATTAAATTTGATACTGTTGTGCCTATCTAACGCTCATAAGCCTATAATACCTATATAAGACCTAGCCCAAAATTTCGGCCGCGCCCTAAATGACTGTCTAAAATTAAGCTTTCAACCCCGCCCTGTGATACTGACCCTGATTTGCCACACCAATGAGTCCCACGGGCAATTTCACTGACTTACCAAGGCTTTCGTCACTTAATACACACTGCCCTGCCGTTAATACGACGAAACTAACATTAAGTTTCTATTTGTGTGTGTTGTAAATAAAAACTATTGTGTATAAGAACAGCTGATAAAGTGTAAGTACACAAGTTGATAGACGAATAGGAAAATTAATAGACGAATAACACTATTCTTAATATCAGTGATTGACAACCTTTTGGCTCAAACAGGGGCCACATAGTGACAAAATGGAGGGGAAGCAGACCCGCGCTTACTAGTGTAGCCAAATATCGCCTCTTCTTATAAAAAAACCGGAAAAAGAAATTATTATATGATACAGCTTGCGGTAGGTATATTAGTTTTTTAAGTAACCTTAAAAACAAACTTTCCTTTCTGTAACTTTGTTATTCAGGTTAGAAATAATTAATTCGTTTGTGATACGGAACTTGCTTAAATGCAAATTGCTCTGATAAGATAGCAATTATTGAATATTAAGGTACATAGTTTAATATAGAAGTCATGAGACGTGCTGCGGCCTGCGACGCTTCGAGACCATAGAGAAAATACAAAGAAGAAACCCTCTATCTTTACAGAATGGTATAGCCTATTTCTAACGTTCCCGCGATCCTCTTATTTCCCTCTTTCCACCTCATTCCTATAACAATGATTGCATTGTTATAGGAATGAGGAATCATATTGATGATTTTGATGATTCTTTTATTTATTTGAAATTTGGTGCTCTTTGTTTGGTTTTATTTCAATTTGGTCCACTTCTGACACTGGCATCCACAAAAAAACCATATAAGTCTTAAATTTGCATTAATGCAAATTGCAAATAATTTGCAATAATTTCGGTTTTTTTGTTAGTTAAATTAAATATGAATAAGTACTCGTACCTGCAAGGCGTCATAAGGTACAGTTACGAGTAAATATCGTACTGTTCGCTGACAGACCGAGTGTCAAGTCAAAGGCCACGTGTCTTAGATCCAGTAACATTTAACGAGTTGTAAATGAAATGGCCCGATGGAGGTCGCCCTCTTTACAGCTGATTTAAATATTCTCACTGAATGATATTTGAATGAACTCTCGATATTCGAGCTAAAAGAGAAATGTGGTTTTAAATTATATATAATTTTATACATGTTATTATATTCTTTAGTCAGTTTATTTTATGAGCTTTGAAGCAGCCAGAATGTATTGAAAGGATACTTTGGTACCTACACAAGGGGTTTAAGTGTCAACTGTCATCATCATGGTCAACCCATCACTGTCCCACTGCTGGGCACGAGTCTACCTTCAAATATGGGGTCATCATCAAGCTGGCCAAGTGTGGGCAACTTCACATGCCTCTTGAGAACTCACTGGAGAACTCTTTCAGAGGCGTTCAGGTTTTGCCATTATGTTTTCGTTCACCATAACAGCTAACAGAAAATCTATATCCGATGACTATGAAATTTCCTTAAAGTAATACTTACAACATGACTAAAGAAAACCGTAGCATGTGACTACTTACATGCAACTATAAGTTACCTTCTCGTTAAACTTGAGCATCGAGATAAATCATGCCGAGGAAAACACTGTTATTAAACCTCGGAAGCGGATACAAATGTAAGTGATGTGATGATACTGTCCGCAAATAATAAGTATGGTGGACGGTAAATTGTTCTTAATTGTATAATAATGTCTTAAGTAAGATATATGTTACTTACTACTAATAATACCTTTATATTCCATGTGGAAATATTAATTTCTCTCTTTGGTGGGCTTAGGTCGATTATTTTTTTTTACCGACTTCAAATAGGAGGTTCGTTTTCTGTATTTTTTTTTACTTTTTTCCGATCTTCATGTTTTTTTTACTTCTTCTAGTCGTTCAAACTAATCGCGGATACTTAATCATCGGCTAGACCATCCAGACATTATTTCGACCAATAAAAATATTTAAGTTAAATTTTAAAAAATCCACCAAATACCTCGATTCGCACCTGAAAGATTAGATATAGGTACGTTATATAATTTTTAAGATAATGTTATAAGAATTACAGGTTTATCACAGATTTTGTTGCTATTCAACAATATATACCAACCAGTTAAAACATTACTACTAGCTCGCTAAAGTTCAATATAATCAACCTGTCTTCAGTAAAGATAAATCGAGACCTGACATTTCATGTCGGCATTTGGATGCCCTAATCGCTAATATAATTCTAACTTAGTCTGGAATAAGCAACAATATTCTATCTTACTTAGTCACAGGTACCCAATAACAAATTTTTCTAACTACAAAATATTTACCATTTCATCAAACCCGAGAACTTGAAAATATTGGAAGAAATTTAGTTGTTGAATAAGAAAAATGTAATATTTATCACAATCATTTTCTAAGTCTTATTAGGTATAGATAAAATATTATGTAAAGTGCATTCTATTACAGAGAACACAATTGTTACAATTCAAACAACCCAACACAACAATCGGAACTGTAAAATATAAATTGATATTGCGTATTATTATTATTTACAGGTTTTCATAAAAAAGAGAAACATTTAACACTCAAAGAAAAGTTATTATTGCGTGACATCGTGGCGAACTACTAAATAACTTGGTATGAGTGCAAAAATAAAGTAGATAATAATAACACAATGGACGATGTATAATACAATGTATGCCGGGAATCGAACCCTTTGAATGGTGGACTGGCTTGGCCACTACACCATGCGGATTGTTAAACGTTACATAAACATTCAATCATTGTGTTCTTCTTTTCCATATATACCTTAATAATGCCAAATCTCAGACTGCTACTTTCGGCGAATATTGCTTAAAACAGTATAGAAAATTTTCTCATTATACATATATTAATATTCATGTAGATGTGAACTTAGTAGTAGTTATGGATCTGTTACGTACGAATGTAGACGGACGTACCTATATAATAAACTAACAGGTAGAGCAGGTGTCACGCTCGCGTTGCCTCGTTGGTTTGATAACGCGAGGCCAATGACGAGTGACATGCATCGCATCTCTCAGGGCACGTTCACTATTTATCTCTCAAGAGTTTGATCAGACATTTTAAGTGTTTATTTTATATCCGATTTCAATAAATGTGAATTTGCACGGTTTTTTTTTCATGTGCGTTCAATGATGCCTTAACGGGTGGACCCATTTTGGTGTGATTTTTTCATTTGAATTGGAGATTTAAACCATTATAATTTTTATTATTAATTTTATTACTTACTGTACTAAATTGTACTGAACTGCATAAAGATCGCCGGGTCAGCTAGTAGTTTATTAAGTAACAGTTTTTACAACATTACGTTAACATAATATAAGTACATATATACTTAGAAGCATACTCCACCAATCCGTATTGGGACAGTGTGGTGAAGTATGCTCCAGGCCCTCCCTGGTTGAGGGAAGAAACCCGTGCCTAGCAGTGGGACATAAAAAGGTTTGAAGGCATATACTTAGATCAACGAATTTATTCGCCGTAACTTCTTAACAGCTTCAATAATGTCTTTAAATTCAAGGAACCTAGAAATTTTGGTGGAGCTGATTGGAGATTATGTTCACGTTTTCTAGCATATATAAAGATATATACGAGTACTATCTCAGATATAGTCGCAACAACCTCTGGCACGCGGAACAATATCGCGTCCCCTCATATAATTTCATCCGGCTTTATCACCTCCGGTGACAAGGTCATATCTCTCTTGATTGCACTTGTAAACATTTCACGAGGTTATACGATATGCCTATTGATGTCTGTGGTCTAGATTTGCAACATGATAATATTGTAATTTACTAACCTACCTACTACTACTGTGTGTGAACCCCGGACTTTTCGAATGGTGGACTGGCGTGGTAACCACACGAGTCGTCAAATACGATCACACAATGACGCGCAACTTACGTGTGATTTTCAGCCAAAGACGATGAACCGTTCACAATTTTGTAGGACTTTCGTTAAGTATAGGTACCTACTACCTATAGGTAAACAAAATACACACATAAATAAAAAATCTTGAATACACACCTTTTAATAAAATAAAACATCTTGAATCTTTAACACAAACACAATGCAGCTGTGGTGTGGTTTTGGTGGGTGAATATTTTCGGTATCTATTAATAGGACATGTCAGAGATGCAATCTCTTTTGACATTTTACTTTCGTCACAACAAAGGATAAGTCACAATAAAGTTAAGAGATCATAACTCATATTAGTCAAGAAGCTTCGCAGACGAACAACAACATAAAAGCTCTACCCTCAAAAAAGTTTATAAAGGCGGTATACAATAACAGGTAAGAAAACGTGAGTTATGTCAAGATTATAACAAGTGCCATGATTATGTAATAGTCACATAAACTGGTCCTGATTTTTATTAAGGCACATAATTTTATGAAACACGAAGATAAATAGCCTGCTGCATTGCGTGAGACTAATTATAAATCACGACTCTAACAAGGAATAAAAGGCTTTCAAGGGCTTATTCGTGTATCGACTACTATTTGATTAAGTTTTTCTACGTATTTCACAAGAATAGATCATTATGCAAGTTAATGAGTTGAGTGCTTCAAGAAAAATATTAATTTAATTAATTGACCCTCAATATACGTCATATACAATAAAATCAAGTATCAATAATAAGTATGTATTGAAGTTCTTACGTCTTATGTTTACTTACAATATTATGCAAATGACAAGTATTTTTACAAGCAATATCGTCGTATAAGTGACGTTGTTAAGATTGTAATTTGAAATTAAACAAACTAAAATAAAAAAAATAACTTACCAACAAAGGTTATTGTTATGAAACGATGTTTATTGTCATTAAACGTAGGTTTCTTTAACTGATTTAAAATTACTAACACAATATAACAAAATAAATTGTTATCATTCAAGAGGTCTTGAAATGCTTTAAATATGAATTTAAATTATATTTCATAATGGGAATATAAAATCGTTTTTGGCATAGTAATAATATTTTCAATTTGGTAGGTATTTGGTACTCTTTAAGGCATCTATCTCGACTCTATTAACATCTCTAGGACCTTGATAATATTTCAGTTTGAAAGTTACGTTTTTACATAACGAGATTTTTTTCCATCGGTTTTTTTCTCCAGCTTACCTTAACCAAAAGGGCTCCTAAAGCCAATGTACCGTATTACTTAAATTAAAGAAAAAAAATTGATTTGATTTGACATGATATTAAATACAATATGTGAATTTTAAGATCCGGTAAAAATGGGCGTGGTTACAGTAGAGTAGATACTGCATTCATCCCTCTAAGACTTTCGGACCCAAATAATGTGACGAAGAACTAAGTGACCACGACATTACGCTGTTACTACCAATGTTTTCCTTTATTCGTCCTTCTGGATTTCCTTTCAGTACGACACTTAGAGGAAAATTTATACTTCCGCGATTTAAGTAAGTACCTACTAAGAACCATGTCTTATATCCTACGGTTAGCGAAACGCGTTCAATGGAATATCATTGGTATAAAAATATTTTGTTTGTTTGTTTGTTCCTGTTATGGATACGGTTTTCATATTAAATTTGTATTCATTAAAATACTTACAAAATTTTAAGCGCTTTTGTAGCATTTTTAGGACCATAAGGGCTGCATATATCATAATTATTATCTATCAAATTATTTATTAATTTTATAAATAAAATCGGCTAGTGTGGTGAAGTGTAAAATCTTCTCACAAAGATAACTTTGTATAAACTAGTAGTAAAAACTTTCTTAGTATTAACTAAGAATGATGTACCAACAAAATATCGATTTATCCTATCAGCGTAGAACAAAATTTAACGAGCGACTGACTCACCAACTTCAACCGGGATGACATCTGTTGTCAGCTGGACGACAACTGACACATCATACGTGTCGACCTCCAGTTTTCCTTCCGAAGTGCAACGTCAAACACTTTTCATCACTTTACATCACTTTAATCACTTATCACTGCAATCGATCCAATTGTAATCTAAACATTGATCACTTTAACACTGCAGATATCCGTTTTCCTCGTGCCAATGAAAGCGCTATAAGGTGATCTAAAGAATAATAAAATTGTGATGAAAACTGTGATTGATCATACTTCAGGCTTAGTTTGATTCATAATGCTTAAGTTTAAGGTATATTCAAATATTTTTCAATGTCATGCGTAGCCGTGGGACATTATAAGGCTCACAAAAACTTAGAATCACCCTATTTGTATCAAATTTAGCGCAAACAAAAAAATCAGGAAGAATCAGGAAAAAAAACATAAGCAATAACGCTGTGACATAACAAAAACACATACTTATCTTTATAATAGATAATGTTTAATCTTAGTTATTACTTTAAGGCTATTTTAAGGAAAATCTACATCTTTATCTTAATTTAACATCATGTTAAATATTGTCATTAAGCAAAAAATTGTAATGTAAACATACAAATAGTTAAGATGTAAATAACCTTGAAACTTTTTGAAAAAAAACTGATTTAAGATAAAAATAAATAAACTGCGCCATAATTACAAGCTATAAATAAATGTAATTTAATTCTAACTCTCTTCAACAATAAATACAACCTATTTACATTATTCAGTGGACAGAAGAAATACATAATACAAAACTAATTCTAGTAAACCCTTTGTTAACTACAATAGTAATCATTAAAACTGCGTAAAACATACAAATAACGCTGAGAAAGTTGTAAAAACTAAGTAACAGGAAAATAGAGTTTTGATAAATTAATCTGAGACAAGACACTGTAAGTTGTGCGCTGTACAGTACACCCGCGTGACAAGTCACATGATGGTGTCTCGAACTCTACCAACAAAGTTGTACCTCAATTGAATGATTCATTGCATTCGTTCAGTATAAAGTTTAGAGTTTAATATTTTGCTGTTCTATTTACTTATGACTTATTTAACGGTATTCTTTAAAGAATAACAATAAAATTCAATAAAATCAAGAAAGCTTAAAACTTACAGGACATGTTTCATTTACAGCCACTGCGTGAAATTTTTTGTTAAGATTGGTTTGATAAGTGTAAATAATTAAACAATATTCATCAAGTAGATTCACTTAATAATAAAAAATTTAAAACGACACTGAACTTGAGTCACTCACGTCAAAACGTAAACTCGAAAAACGTGTCGTGAAAATACATACATTTAATCTTATCTGTGTAAATGTAGAGCGGCAGTAAAAATGTTGTTTTATTGAGCGCATTCTTCTTTAATTGCTGAATTGTTCGCTACTATTTCTGTTTTGTTTAATGGCGTATTATGCTCAAGTTCGTGTGATCAATAACTAATGCATTGAGCCGTGGAGTCATGGGGCACGTGACCGACGGAAATTCAACCGATCTCCTTGAGAGCCATTGAAAAACGTCAAATCTATCAATCGGAACAAAGCAACTAATCCACGAGCGCTTTTTTTGTTACAAGTAGACTAATTGAAGTTTGACTGCAGTCCGCTAAGTTTTTAATCTTACGTGACTATGAATCATTACGATTTGACGGTAACTGTATTTAATTACTTCTGAATAAAATTAGCGACGATAAGAATATTTAGCATCCAACGAAGGGCACTAACTTCAGCTGACTCTCAAAACTAATATTAAAAAACTCATTATAAAGGATCGTTACGTGACTTACGTCAAAGAAAACTCATATAAAATTAGTTCCACATTCCGACTAAGAAAAATACATTTTACACTACAGGCTAATTGAAATGTTATTTCCGCTAATCTGTGCTCATTTTTTGTTGTTTGCGCTAAACCGTTTCACATCTCCGATCACCATAACAATGATCCCACTACAATAGCTGCAGATAACGCTTTATTCGTATAATAATATATATGAATATTCATGTTTAAGCATAACGAATGAAGCCGGCTACTGAAGTCTACGTGTAAAATAAATCCTACGAATGGTCATTCAAACTCACAGGTTAATTCGCACGCAATTTAGCACGTCGCAATGTCAAGATCATTCGCGGTTGATAGGGGTGTGCGGTCACTTTCACCCTTGGGAACTGGGTGCCGTCGGTCTCTTTCTAGCCGAAGAAAGGGAAAAAGACTAAGTTCAGAACACGCGATAAGGCACAATACGTATACGAATACGATCAGCGATAAGTTTGTGCCTGTCAGGTAGGTACGCGCGTGCGATTCGCGCGGAGTGCGTCGCTCGAATGCCGCCTGGTTCGTCCATTGTTTACAACGATAATTACATTTTCGTTTCGATCGAGTTTGCGGGTCGAAGGCTCCGGCGCGGAAAATCTGGCCGGTGTCCAGTCGACGTCACGATCGTCACTGAATTCACTGATTGTTGATAGCATTAGTGCATACAACACCGATGCAGTTAGATTGCGTTTATAATTTTCAAAGGCGTACATTTTTTCTTTTGTTTCCTTTAGTTTCAATTGTAAGTAGCTTGATACGAATTATAAGTAAGTAACATAATAAATAAATTAATAAATAACGCTTCACACTCACAGCCACACATTAGGATTCCCTGTGTCGTGGGTGCCATTGACACACACAAAGACAAATACACAAACACCCAGACCGAGAACAGAAATATAAATTCATCATTTCTGCACCGCCGGGAATCAAACATGAGACCCTTCCAATGGTGGACTGGCGTGGTAACCACTACACCACGCGGGTCGTCGTATAATATATCCACATTTCAAAGATAAAAAATTTGTTGTGTACAATTTAAAACTACTGCCAAATAACAGCACACATTTTTCAACAACACAATTAAGTACAGGATAAAGCAACCAAAGCATTGACAAATAAGACTATAAGACCGATAAGATTTAAGACATCAAAGCTTTTAACAATGAAAGTTTCACGATGCAGGCATTGGCCTATCGTCGATTCATACCTGTTCATACGTGCTACAATACAACGCTAATTTATGCCTTATACGACGCCTTTATATCTCTTTGCGTCTCTTATACTTTTCGCAATGACTTTAGTCGTAAATTGCGACTAACATCCAATGAATGGTGAAAGCCTGAAAGCCATCCATGTTCCTTAAATTGTACCGAAGCTGTAAATGATTGCTACCCCTGAATAATACTGTATTCATAAAATGGACTCATGTTAGAAGTCCTAAAGGCGCATATCAGTTGACCCGCACTTGTGTTGTGTCAATTGGCTTGCATCCAGCTCTTTATTATGGAATGTCTGACACAGTTCCGTTTCCGTGCCTAACAATGCTCAAATTGTTACCAAAAAAGGTAACTAATAATAAATTTTGAACTAATAATAAGTTTGTATAGGGATAATGTAAGAGAGCAATACCCTGAACTTAATCCCCCGAACATATACTCGTATATAGAACAATATTTACACGACACGTGGGGCTGAGACAAAACCCGTGATTCAGAAAAAAAAATTGTGTGAACCGGACATAACATATATTTTGTGATTTTAAGTTCTACAGCAATAACTATAGGTACGTATTTGTTTTGATAAATCATTTGATTTACCATTTGGTACACAGTGATTTTACGCGTGCTTTTGAACTTTGTAAATATTACAACAAACGCAACTGTTCAAAGTGTCTACTTAACGTAATGTAATCATTTGGATCCTCTTACAGTGCGAAAATATTTTTATTCTCACTTAAACACTTAAAGAAACATTGACCTTAATTTTTTTAATCTATCATTATGCCGTCTCTACAAGTTCGTTCAACCTTTGTACTGATAGTCAAAAAATATATTATAAAACTAGTTGGTGCCCGCGACTTCGTCTACAATTAAAAAAACCTTTTCCCACGGACTAAATTGTGAATCTAAACCATTCTCAAGCCCCCTTGAACACACACAACAA
>DWQL01002015.1:0-10426 GCA_018231265.1 Noctuana haematospila
CTGCAATCCAACTGAAAATTGCAGTTCAGGTGCAGTTTGAAAGCAGTTGACACTACTGCTGTAGAACTGCAAACCAAACGGGCAGTCCAATTGATGCTGCTAATTTTTACTGCTCAATGTATCTAATAATGCTAAATGCTATAAGTAATTAAATATCTTTATCAAACGAACTCGAACTTAAATTGTCATAGTTTTACCGCTAATATTTTCAAACAGCCGCTGCGAGTCAGGCGATTTAAAATTGGCAGAGAAAAGAAAACCGAAAGATCAGGAAAAAGCAATGTGCTCACACCTGGACTTGTGTGTAAGGCCTTTGAACTCGATGCTCCCGCTACGTCACAGTGCATTTGCGTTCATATTAATACGTAGGTATTACGCTAATACCGTACCATTACTTTGCATCATTAAGATACCGCAAATATCCAGAGTAATCTGAAATATCCAGAGTAATCTAAAACACATAGAAAATCCATTTATATCTGGAATGTTACGCTGTTAATGTCTCGTGACATCTCCGTGTGCCTGACCTCATAGAACCCATTTAAATGTGTATAATTCTTGTCTCGTATCTCAACAATATTATTTATTCGCAAAAAAACAGAAGTTTAAAAATCTTATAAAATTGTCAAATTGAAATATTAAAAACCTTTAAGTTCGCACTAAATGAAAGCTAACGAATACCGTTATTCAATGTTAACAAATCATAAGAGATGTAAGGATTGATTAGTACTCGTATAAAGATATCCAAAATAAATCTATTGGCCAGAAATTCTGAAGAACGCACGCATTTAATACATTGTTTAAGGCCGTACTATCTACACGTAACTCGTGTTAAGCGAGTTTGAAGTCAAACGTGCCTGCGACAAAAAAAATGCTTTGTAAACGCAAGCTTAATTGAATCGTATGAAAAGTGTTATGTTCACACCTGGCTGTGCCATTGACCTCGCTCCCGTGACGTAGCAGCTAACGACATTACGGCGAGTGTACCACGCCGACGACCACGAATCCCCTTCCGCCTTCGCTAATAACATCCGTTGGTTATTGTAGTACTACGGCGTGATTGATAAATTCAACTCAATACGTGTAAGTAGGCATTCATAATGTAAGTAAAAAACAAAATTTTTACTCGTAACTCGCTGTGCCCCCCGGTTTCACCCGCGTTAAGAATGGCAACGTAACGTTTGATAGCCTATATTCTTCCTCGATAAATGGACTATCTCTGTCTAAAAGAATTTTTTGAATCGGTCCAGTAATTCCTGAGATTAGCGCGTTCAAACAAACAAGCAAACAAACAAACTCTATTATTATTATAAGGTATTTGTATACATTCGATGAACGTCAAATAACCCTTTACATCGACTTTAGAAGCCCTTTTTTGCTAAGGTAGGTCGGGAGAAAAAAGCCGGCGGAAAAAATCTCTCGACATTCCTTTAAAATTACAAATTATTAAGAATTTCAGGTTCGGATTTGAAAAGGTTCAGAATTTTACCGAATCAAAAGGAAAATATTCCTTTGCCAATATTCCTATAAGTATTTATCGGAGGTAGGTAGAATGTCAACCCATATAAGATTGAACGTGGGTGTCTATGGGTCACATTACCACTACCAACCATTACCAACATCAGGTGGCCTGATGCTTATTTGCTACTCATTTAAGACAAAAGCAAAAATGTAAAATTAAGATAATGAAAGTAAATTCATGTATTGGTCGTTAGCGCTCCATCCATAACCGATACACTTTATTTTAACATTGTAACCACCGCCCACCCTTCGATACGTGGAAACAATACGAGTCGAGACACGCAATGCATTTTAAACTAAACTAAATGGATCTCCCACTTAAGCGTCGCTCGGGAGCTGTTTACTAAGGAAATCGGTTTTATCCCGCGCTGGTAGTATACGTAATGAGAACGCCTCCGTTTTCTGCAAATGGTTTGGTTAGCGACGCGGCTTCTATAATGTATGATGTGTAGTTAATATAAGTATTTTTAAATATTTATTTGAACAGAGATAATATGAGAATATCTACCTACTAATTTAAATTTTAAAAATAAAATTTTTGTTCGAAATTAAAGTGTCTAAACAGGTAAAGGTAAGTTCGAATCAAGTTCTCAAATATTCTGTTTTAATCTAATATAACATGGCTAATTTGAGAACGTGATGAATATTTTTATAAGATAGTTTGGCGCTTCACAATTAGGAATCAAAAATTATCATATCATTAAGAGAGATGTTTTTAATTAATAAATTCACCTAGTACATAATCAAAACAAGTTCGACTCTCGTAAGAAACTAATGAAATAAAAACAGGATTTTTCAGGTCAGCTGAAAGAGATTTCGTTGTAAAATAAGCAGTTCTGTTTTAAGTTTTATTAGTGAACTAAAAAAGTTAAATAAAATAATAAATAGATAAATATTTGAATATACCTTGGCATTGTGAAATATGTATTTGTATAATATACGAGTATATATAGGTAGAAATCATATTAAGAGGATACAGAAAATTGCTTTTCTGGCTAAAATCATCAACGCACTGATGTAACTCATACACATTATTTCTCAGGTATTCGAGCGTCCTATCGACAGTCAACATTCACTACACAAGGTTAGACAAAATAGTAAACGCTTATGTTGACACTTGATTGACTTAAAACATATAGTTTTTATCAATTCTACACATCGCAACTTAGCTGCATGCAATCTGCTTGCGGTAATTAAACTTTATTATTAAATATTCGGCGGGGACAAACAAAAATTACAATGAAACCTGCGTTTGCCACCACGAATTATTTAGGTAACAAAAGAGTTCATTTAAAAAAATTCTGAACCATCTTTAAAAGACGTTACCCATAAAAATATATATGTAGGTATATTATACCAACAAAGAAGACTATTCGCTCTCTAAAAAAAGTTTTTTTGCATCTAAATTAAAAACAAAATGATATTAAACTAATATCAAAAAAAAGTTATGTAGGTATGTAACACTATTGCTGTACATTAGTGTACTTCTTACAAATATTGCTGATATATTATCTTCAAAGCACTCCTTAGCTCAAAGTGAAATTCCTGAGGAGGTTGTGGGGATTTCCTGCAGCAATAACTCCGCAGTATCGGTGCACCGTGCAGGAGAAAGTGCATCAAACGCGGAAGCGCCGCGCGCCGGCAGCGTGCACATGATGCTTCTTGGGTTTCTATACAATGCACTTTTGTACTGGTTATGCGTAGAAAGTTTGTTTTTTTTGTATTATATTAATATTATATTTAAAAAAAAATCGCTTCACAGCAAGGAATTTAAACTACTGCTCCGTTGGAAACGGAATTATTTGAGTTGTACCTACAGCTTTTGAAAGCTGTGAAAGTCCGAGACAGAAAAGCTGTCGCTAAATAGTTAGTTAGTTATTATAAAATATCTACGGGTATACTTTCTAATATATGACCAATCAAAATTAAGAATACAGGTGGGAGTTTATCGTCCTTTGAAAATTGCTCATGGTTTTCATTATAAGTTATCAAAAAGAGGCGGCAGATCCTTCACTAAACCGAATATTTAAGAATATTACAATTCTTAAACACCTATTATTATTTTAATAAAACGTTATGATTTCTCTACTACAGCGTAGATACCGTAAATACTCGTATAATGCGGCCGCAGCGTTATTTCATATCCGGTAACGATCGCCTACAGTCATCAATGACGGCACATCAGTGAGACTAGTGAGAGTAATGACGGAGACCGAAGGCTGCAGCCGGCGCAATCGAAAGTAACATCTAAAGTGCTTCACAGTTAGTTATCATACTTTGCTCAATATAACTAACAAAAATTATATCTTTTCAAAATATAACCGTTGCTAAAAATTCTAACTACACAATGTTTAAATTGAAATGTAGCCGATAAACATTTTAATTACTTTTGGACATTAAACTTTTCTATCTCAATTTAAAAATATACAGAATCCGCCGAGAAACAATTCACAATATATTGTGATTCTGTTGAGGAGTAGTAGATTCCGACGAGATGAAAATTTTAAGTAATGACATTTTTACTATGCAATGTCGCCTACTTAAGTCAATATTAATGAAATTGGCATCAAACATATTAAGTACAAGGCGTGCATCAGAGCATCGTCAGAACGCTTCGCGAAACACAGTTACGTGCCAGTACGAAACCAACTAGCAACTAAACGCTTCCGCGTGTGAGCAGGAAGCCCACCACTTTCCCTTTTACCCGAGCGCAGCAGCCAACCGCGCTATGCATCACTATAACGCAACCAAACGAAATTACCACCACGACCACATTGGCGGCAAACAACCGGTGACACACTCGATGCCGCCGCGCTATCATGCAGTTAGCCAACAAAAGAGGTTAAGTGTTTGCTGCTCTGTGAAGCGTGGCAGCTGCAAGGCATTTAAATTAGGATATCTTCAAAGGTATTGCCCGAGCTTCGCCAAATACTTGATCGACCTCAATTTCTTTCATTTCACTTCTGTCCTTTGTATCGGACACTCTTTGATGTTGCCGGATATCGAATGTCATCGCCTTTGTTAATTAGCAAAACTTGCAAAACACAAAGGTGACTTTCTAAGCTTTGTGGATTTTGAACCCATTTTGCATAATACGGCTTTTCGTTTTACCCCTTCCGCATGTCACGGATATATAAATTATTTACCATCGCAAAATAACCGGTTTCTATTGAAGTAGGATAAAGGAACTGAAAGAGTTGAAGTAAAATTGTTGGTTCCCGTTTTCAGAACGGGTTTGGAAACATTTTTCTGTGAAATTGTCGGTGGATATTTTGAATCGCAAACGTGACACAATACAGACGCGAAGGCGCCTTCGTTTGACCTATATACCATTCACGGGCATTGACTCTGTCGTAGACTTGAGCGGTTCTTGGCCGAACCCGGCCCACGGACCGAGAGCTCTCCTGACAACGGAATTATGGAGGCGCTTCTGAATTCTGATTTTATAACGGTTTAAAAAATGTGTTTTCTTTATTACCATCTGTTTCAGGATGTTTAAAAATGAGGCATTTCATGAAAGTATCTTTAAAATATTTGTGAATATTGTTTCTTTTATTATTTCTTTCCCTAATATAGATTACCAGTTAATTTCAAATTCGAATCCTATTAGATTGTAATAAATTTACTTACAACTAGCTGTTCCCCCCAGTTTCACCCGGGTTAAGAACTGCATCATAACGCTTGATAGCCTGCTTTCCTCGATAAATGGACTATCTTACATTAAAATAATTTTTCAAATCCTGAGATTAGCGCGTTCAAACAAACAAATTCTTCAGCTTTATATTATTAGTATAGATTAGGTATATTCTTAATAAATTACGTAATAAAAATTATGTTATGTACAACAGTTCCTAATCTACTGACGTATATTTATAAATATCTATCATTTACTTGAATGATATTCTGTAAAATTACATAACAAATTGTCATACTCATTACTTTTCCGTCACTAACGACGTGTTAGCAAATTCTCAATGAACGACAGCACACAACCCTTCTCAGACAATTACTTCTATAAAAATCGATTGTGTAAAACACGGTGATCGACCAGCCTAGAGTTCACTATCGGCCGGCGACCCGTCGAACTAGGGCAGGCAGGCCTAGTCTGGAGGACTGCGGGAAAATACAAGTGCCTTCATCATTGTAACGAAGGTTGACGTTAAGTTTCCGAACGAATTGTAGGTTTTAATATTTAAATTAGAACCTAATTACCTTACATTCACTGACGTGATCTGGCATGGTGAACAAAAACTAACTAAATTTTGTTTTTTATACAAAGATATAATTGTTATACAATAATTATATTGATTATTCTAATAATATTATCCAAACATTTGCAGTGGTAAACTTTTTTTTTATTATTTAATATGTTTAGGTCCACTGTAATCTTAGAAATTGACGACATTTCAATAAAATTGCACATTTGTGGGGCTTATGTCAGTCTGAAATTTTGTTCAGTTAGTTATAATAATAACTTAAAATAGACAAAGTAAACCTACTCAAATTAACGAATTCGAACCTTTATTTTAAATTTTATCCTCCCGACGCTGGAACGTAGGAATTAAGTTAAATACTTAAGCCCATTTCTAAAAGGTAAACAAACGTTATCGGGATAGAAAATTGCTATTCTAGATGTGGTGCATGAGAACTGTAAATTAATAGCAAGTTAAAGGCGTGTCTAGGATAAGTAAGCGACAACCGCACGGACAAGCATTAATATACGCTATTCAATTACATAGTTGCAAAAAGTGCCGCAGCAGTGATATAAGGATAGCTTAGTGGCTGACTTTAGCACCTCGTCTACGTAACTTAAATCCTAGAAGTAATTACCGTAGGTAGGGCTAGACGGTATCTTTAATTTTTTGAAATGACGTGCGTTAGATGTATATAGAATATTATGAATCTATGGTAATCTTGCTCTTCATTGAAAAAACATCGTAACAGTTACCATTCTAGCTGATTATTTTCTGTAAGCTGCACGCTAAATAATCGACCACAGTTGTTAATTTATTGATAATAAGAGTAGTCATTAAACCTGATCAAAGGTACTTTGGGCGGTTTGACGTCACTAAACCGTTTCTCCACCAACCCGTATTGGAGCAGCGTGATCTAGAGCATACTAGGCACTTCGGGGACACTGTTATTGGTAGAGCTCCATGCCCAGCAGTGGAACATAAAAAGGGTTGCGTTACATTCGTTCTGCAAAATGTTTTCATAAAACGTGACATGACAAAATTTTTCATGATTGACTTTACATAAACCCTTGCTATAACTGATATAAAAAGAGACACGTTCCTTACAAAAATATAGTAACAGCTAAGTATATTATAATTTAATGATGATGTTCATAAAAAAGCACATAAGCCAAATAGTTATAAAAGGCTCATGAGCCCTCTACAGTTTGCTCACAGCGACACGCTTTCCTCGTGTACTTTAGACACACCATAACAATAATGCGATAAGAAGTTATAACAATAGTTATAGTATTGAGGCCGACGCGGCCCAAGGAATTGGACGTTTAAGGAAATCATTAACCTGCTAACTTGTGGATAACAAATGGGATTTTCTTCTGCGACACAGCAATTATGCAAATACATTGTTTGCAGGTTGATAGGGTTATTGTTGCTATGCTCAGATGCCTACTTAACTATACACTCGTAGGTATTTTGTTAGATAATGCTATGTCCTGAAATATATTTGTATGATATACGTAAAGTGCATATAACTCGTTGTTATTTGCACAACACTCAATGTAATGAAGAGTGAGGGAGATAGTAAATACATCACTCATGCAAGTAACAAGCTTTATGTTCAAAGTGTTCAAACACGTTACGATACGACATAAGTTTTATGTCACACGTAGGAACTTACACTTACAAGAACACGAGTTGGAAAATGGTAAGTAGGAGCATTGAAAAATGGATCTAGACAGACATCTTGACTAATCTCCAGTTTCCGAAAAGTAAATTAATACAACATCAAAATTAAATAGGAGTGAAGTCCTATATTAGATCCTCCACATGTGTGGAGGTGTCCGCCGGGAGGATGGTCGCCTCAACGTGTCCGGCATCCACTTATAATAATTGCGACTAATTGATTTGAACATGGCGTTTGATTATTAGAAACAATTCTAGTGGCATGGTGGCCGAAATAGCAGTAGTCAGAAAATGTAGCGACATCTAAACTTTTTGTCAAAACACTAGATCAGAAATAAGCATGTACAGTACAGAGTTTTCGAGGTCATTAAACCACTTGAAAAACATACTGCTTGTAGAATAAGCAAGGGTTGCTTATGAGGTTTGCTATACATATATACAACAAGCTTATGCCTGCGACTTCGTCTGCGTGAGTTTCCTAATTAATTCGGCCAAGTAATCAGGTGTTTCATAAAAATTTGCCCCTTTTTCACCCCCTTAGCGATACAATGAAAGGAACCCCAGTACCAAACTTCAAGTTTCTAGAAGCTTTCGGCTGCTCGTTGATATATAAGTCAGTGTGTCAGGTTTGCCTTTTCTGGGTATTTATTGGGTTTTTTATGTCGCCAGTAATGACGTAAAATAAAAAAAAAATTCAATTACAAACATCATATCACCGACAACTTCAACTTATAAATGAAAAAATGTCGGACGCATGCGTCGCAACTTGGGAAAACGTGGTCAAATGCCACGTTACCCAAATTTTAAATGCGGCACGTGTTCGAAACGAAGGTAGGCGTGACATAATGCGCCTGAAAAAACACGAATAGGCAGGTGTTAGTGACCAGTGTGAGGGATACGAGCTAATCTAACTGACCCATATATTGTGGGTGAAAGACCTCGTAAACTACTGCCGCCAGTGCATTATTCCCGCAACAATACGCCGCGGTGCATTAACGCTATTCTGTTCCTTATTACAACCGCAAATAGGCCGTTTTCCACCATCAAAACATGAAACGTGTTTCGCAGAATCATTTTGTTTAGAGCTCATTTATAGCCCAACTAATATCTAAAACGAGAACACGCAATTACATCAGCGGTTGCATTTCACTTTTAGGTCATAAACGCATGCGGAGACACGGATGTTACGACATCGATATTTTAGTTATTTAACACGCATTCCTAATGAACGTTCATGGCGCGGATTAGAACTAAATCATTTTTAATTTTACTTAAATAAAAACTTGCAATCAGTTTACAAGTTCTTTCTCTCTTTCCTAATCGTTTCTCTAAACACCCACTACAATACAGTAGTTAGTTATATATAAATCAATATTTAATACACGTTAGATAGTTAACCAAATCTTCCATGTCATAGAATTTAAATAAGAGTACTCGTTTAAGGATAGTCGCATCATTGAAGTTAAAAAAGTAAATAGACATAGAGTAAATAGAGGAGAATACAGTAAATAGAGATTCAAGATTTTTATGTCAAAAATAGTGTCTGTTCCGCACTCTAATGAATGAATAAGCGTATTTGAGTATTTTTGTATAGATCGGTCTCGTTAGGGGGTAACGGCCCGCGCGAGGGGGCGAGAGTCAACACACTTGTCACCTACATAGGCTTTGAGATTATTGCACTGTGCCTATCGATTCTGGATCGTATAATTATTTATATATTTGTTTCTTGTTTACTAAATATTAATGCTTTTACAAAAAAATTAACATAACAAGTGTGTTATTATAATGGACTAGGTATATAAACAAAACTATAGATTATAGATACAATAAGTAATGAAAATCCATACATATTAATATTGTAAGGAATATATCTAACATAATAAGGAATAAATTTGTAACTGGATATATATTTATACAGAAAGCACAAAATAACTCAAGCTTTCACCGTTGATCATTCACAAGGACTAAAATATTTTTGAATAACTTACATTTTTATTTGTTTGCCGTGTAGCCCTTTAGCCTTTTTCCCTCATATCCATCGGCGGCACACGAAGACCGGGTATTGGTGTAGCTGTAAAACGAAGAGTATCATTAGTTATCTACACATCACTACAACTATGGAGAGAAATCCTATCTGATACTGATATCATACGTGGAGGCGTTGCTTCACCGGAGGGGGACTGAAATGGTCGCCTCAAATTATAGTGTGTCCAGCATCCACCCTCTCCAACAGAAAAAAAATCCTTGCCACAATATTTACTTAACGGCGGTATACGAGTGAAGCGGTGATACTTTCTTATTTGAACTTTACAAAAGCTCTACCAAGTTACCAACTAATAAAAGACAAAAATTGCAAAAGGTTTGCACACCCGTAAGCTGTTTTGTTTTGTTTTATATCCGCTTGAAAGTTGCAACAAAATGATATTCCTATAGTTATCATCAGTTACTTGAAAGGAGTTTAGAAGCGACTTTTCTCATAATGTTTTCTTTTATTAAAAATAGAAATAACTAATTTATAATAACTTGAACGCAGACTTATTGCAATTGTTTTTAAAAAAATTATATTGATACATAAGTGTATTATTATAAAACGACTAGGTATGTAGATTGATCTACAAATATTTAATATTAAAGCTTAATAAGGTTAACGATGATCTAGCGTTATCGGTAAGAGTATCGGTAAATTCGGTAGTGTTCATTGAAAATTTACTAGTAGCATTTCTATAAAATCTATGTATTGTATCTATGTATTCAAAATTTCAACAAAAACTCTCCTATCATTCACGAGATAATGACGTGTGAAAAGAGGTAGCTTTGTTATAGAAGACTTCGTTTTCTGTTATATCCTTTGCAATTAAATAGTTGAAGAACAAGATGCAGTACAAGAGCTTTCATTTACGGTTCTTCGAAAGAATTAGTTAGACATCAATTCTTTATCAGTTAAACCATTAGGCGAACTTAATTGAATGCAAACTTTCCTTTCTTTCACTTCAATATTTTTCGTCTGATTCATACTCGTATTACATTAT
>DWQL01002016.1:0-10426 GCA_018231265.1 Noctuana haematospila
TAAACAAAGCGTTATCTTAAATTGCTTTTATGACAAAAAAGTGACTTACTATTTTAAAAATACAGGGGTGTGATTGAGATAACAGAAATTTATTTAATTTTTAGTAAACATTATCAAATAAAAGTGCAATAGATATGTACCTATTTACATTTTTGTTTCCAGGAACTTGGCTACACTTCTTTGCAAGTGTTGACTCTTTCATACAATTTAATCTTCTGGATTGGGTTGCATGCTTTCTCTGGACTGGAGAAATTAGTTCACTTAGACATAAGTAACAATAGACTGAGATATATACCATCAGATCTCTTGTGGGACACACCAGAGCTAGAAGCCCTTGATTTATCGTCAAATGTTTTCGAAACCCTTAAAAATGAACCATTTATTATGCACAACAAACTAGAGGTAATATTATTTGTATATTTTTAAATTAGTTATTATACGAACTACATATTTATTAATGTTTAATAGGTATTGTGATTACTTCCAATTTCTAAATTAACTTGCTTTTTTGTATTCCAGGTGCTTAATCTAAACAATTGTCGTATTAAATCCCTTCCTGAAAGATTATTTACGAGACTACCAAACTTAAAGAAATTGGATCTAAGTGAAAACTATATGGTGACGTTAAACATTGAAACGTTTCGTCCATTGCGAAAGTTAGAGAGATTAGAGATAAGGAATGACTATTTGCAATGCAATTCAGACTTTGTAGCAATGGAAAATTGGCTCGTAACGCAAGAAATAACTTATAAGAAGCAATGCCAAAAGAAACATCAGAAAATGTCTGAAAAGATGATAGCAATTGAAAGTCCACCAAGAAAAGATATCGACATTTCTGAAGTATGGAATGTAACGACTTCTGAAAATACTACGGTAGCTATCGAACAACCGACAAAACCCCTGTCCCCTCTCGAGAAGTTGGACAAAGATTTCTCAGCTATTCAGGCCTTTGTTATCGGTCTCGAAGTAGGGTTCGCCATCGGAATTGTTGGAACTTACATTTGGCTGAGAAGGTTTTGCCATTGCAGTCAGTTAAGCTGTACGCGTACTCAGACTAGAAGGCAAAGGCGCAGAGCCCGAAGGATTATAGATGGGGATATGCGCACGAATTTGCTTTGGAGTAATGTGATAAATCCAGACCTGGCAACACCACCCATCTATCGAAGGCAATTGTCCTTGCCAGATAGAACCCCACCGTTCCCAGTGTACGGCTTGCCTGGTATCAGCGAAGCATCTCTTCAAGCGGATGCTGTTCGTCTTGAAGATCGTTCGGAAACGCCCCCACCCCCTTATCATGAATGTCGTGTAAACATTATGTAGTTTAAGTGTATGTTGGGAGTTCCTTTGTTAAGTTAATTATTGTGATATTTTATATTATAGATACACGTTACTTCGTTATTACTATCAATATGGCCCGACCCTGAATCGTTTTTAATTATAGCATTATGGGAACGTGAGAGGTACAATAAAAAAAATATGTAGGGAATATTAATTAATCACCTTTATAAATACCATTATCACATTTGTTTATAACATATCTGATATAATCTGTCATATTAATATAAAAATTATATCCTAAGTCAGACTCGTCGAATTTAAATATAAATTCATTATAAAGTAAACAGATAAAATTTAGGTAACTCTACAAACTTTTGTACATTAAAATAACACAACCTCATGGCAATTGTAGTACTTACATCAGTTAAGTCACACTGGTGACAATCTATGGCATTTTCATGGCAATATATAAATACTACAGTACAGATTTGATTTTTTAATATTTTTAACCAAGTTGCCCTTACAATTACCTTAATGTTTTGGAATTTTAATTGTATAATTTTATTAAAATTGCATTTACAATAAATATATTTTGAATAAAAAATTAACACTAATAACTTAACTGTATAAAAACAATCCTTTCTCTTACTAAAATACTATCTCTTACATTCTTATTTCTAGTAGTAGAGGAATGTACGTACTGTATTAAAAGGTTGCATAGGTATTAAGATAATTACAAATAAATTGCTATAAAATACGTCTATTTCCTTTCATAAAAAGGAACGTGCGCTAAAAAATGCTCTGACAAATCTTCTTTTTTTTCTTCAATTAACCCTAGGTCTTGTCAGCAAGAATAAATCAATGCTTGTAATAGTTATGTACAATATGAATATTTCTTTAAGAATATAAGTAATAAAATTTAAAATGCAATTTATTAAAAGGATCAATAAAATATTTTATATTATGTTGATATAATGAATGAATAATAGTTGTGACTATATTTGTACATATAATTGTTCTCTAGCGACTACATAATTTAAAATACTATTTAATAGTAATACAGGCACGACGTGGCGTATGTTTTGATAGATGTGATTTCCATTTTTACATTTTAATACTGTACACTTTTCTTTATAATAAACTCTACGTATGTAGAAAACCGCGTAAAAAATTCTTACAATTATCCTTACATCTTGTTTTCACTTGAGATTCTATTGATATGAAGAGAAACATTTGTTGTAACGGTTGTTATAAACATACAAACTAATGTAAAGAAATGCAACGCACGTTCACTGCAGACGTGGCTTCAAATGAGTATTGGTGTCACTGCACTGTCTTCAACCAAATACCCTCCACATTATCTTATTAATTAAATAAATATTGTTGATTCTTGTAGAACATAATCGGAAGCGACTTTGTTCTGAAATTACTTTGTCTTGCTGCCATTTTGTAAAATAATTTTAAACATTCACTCATCACTGTCTAAGGCGAGCTGGCTAATATTGACATAATCTGGATGCTGGGAGAACACATCAACTAGTTTGCCAAAGGAGGGTCGCAAATCCGGGCTGTACGCCCAGCAGTCTAGCATCACCTGGTAAATCTCATCGGGGCAGTCTTCCGGCCGCTCGAGACGCTTGCCACTCTCCACTATTTGTATTGCCTGTAAAAAAAAAATTATCAATTAACCTAATATTCAAGAAATGGTGTTATGCAAATCCTTGCTCAAACGCTTGGAAGCCACTATTTATATTATAAATGTTAATCGCTTGCTAATATTAGCCGTGATAGCGATAGCCCAGTGATTGATTGTGATCGTATTTGAGAGGACAGGGTTCAAATCCTAGCGGCACATACCAATGACTCTTCAAAATAAAAAACAACGTGCATTAAAACAACTACAATGTCATTAGACGTAACAGTGAAGGAAAACAGCATGACAAAACCTGCATGCATTCTCAAAAGGCGTGTAGTCTTAACCACACTTTCATTTAGCCCAGTATAGTGAACTAAATCTTTCTCATATTTGAAAGTGTGATGGATTAATGATGATAAAGAACATATCAATGCAATTATGGTAAGTGACCTAAATGATACAAACCTCCATGCCCCTCATGTCGCCATAGGGCTGTTTCCCGTAAGAGAACATCTCCCAGAGGGTGACGCCGTAGCTCCACACGTCGCTGGCGTGGCTGAACGTGCCGTAGTTGTACGACTCGGGCGCGTACCACTTGATGGGCCACTTGCCGCCGTGGCTCGCCTTGTAGTACGAGCTGTCCGTGGACAGCGCGCGGGATAAACCAAAGTCACTGATTTTAGCTTGATGCCTAAAATAAAGACAATGAAGTTTGATCCTTTGAAACATTTTAGCGTATTTCCTCATTATAAAAATAAAATTGTTCCACATAAAGGTAACGAAAAATCAGAAAGTACAGAAGTGTCATGACGGCAACCTCGGAATGATCTGAAACAAATCTGGCATTCCGAAAAAATATAGTTTAACAATTAGAATAGTAATAGATTGGTTCGTATTAGTTCGTTATCAAGAGAGCAACGCACCTGGAGGCCAGCAGGATGTTCCTGGCGGCGAGGTCGCGGTGCACGAAGCGGCGCCGCTCCAGGTAGCGCATGCCGGCAGCCACCTGGTACGCCCACAGCCGCAGCTCGTACCCCGGGGACGCCTTCTCCGGGTGCCGCACCAGGTACTCCAGCAGCGAGCCCAGAGCCACCAGCTCCTGGATCATTGCTAGCGGTGGTCCCTGTACAACAATAACTAAAATTTATGACTTGTGCTTTATATACATTCAAATATAAACTACCCAAGATCCTATTTGGAAGGGGCATTCACAGTGAATGGGTAAAAAGAAAAAAGCTTCCTGGCACCTTGAAAATCAAAACTAGATAAGAACAAAATTCAATTTTTTTTAAATCTATTAATTATTTCCTAAATTCTTTAAATAGCAATAGCATTCTAATGTGATAATAAATCATATACGTAGAGTAGGTATAGAATTGATAACCTTTTAATAACACAGTAAAAAAATAATGCAGGACATGTTGGTAAATGAATTGCATTAAACTAGTTCATTACTTACCAGAGATACACCAATAAGTCTGACTATACATCGATGTCTGAGCGACATCATGAGCTTGGCTTCCGACAGGAATTCCTTTTTGTTTGTTTCTGTATGCTGTACATGTAGTGTCTTGACTGCAACTTGCTGTGTCGGCTGGTCGGGCGGGGAGTATGTCGCTCGTAATACGGAACCGAATTCACCTTCGCCTAAAACTGCTCCTAGTGTTAACTCGCTCAGTGGGATGAATTCTGTAAGAAAAATATCCATGTAAAATCCATGAAGACATACATTCCTGATATAATACTGATTTATTAAATAACTAGCGACCCGCCCCAGCTTCGCACGGGTGCAATGCTGATACTAAATACATTACAGAGAAACTGTGAACGTTTATACATATTATAAACCTCCCTCTTCAATCTATCTAATTAAAAAAACCACATCAAAAACCGTTGCGTAGTTTGAAAGATTTAATATGTGAAATAATAGAACATAAATACCTTGCAATGTAGACAGCTGACCATCTGAATCGATAGATATTTCGTTATAATTCTCAGGTAACGTGATCACTGCACTGTTATTCACGGGCACTTTGTATGTATCATTGTCATTGAGCGAATCATCATTATTGTTAAGGCTGTCGTTGTTGAAATCCGATGAGAAGGACAGATTGCGTGTGAGCAATTCGAAGTTGTTGAAAGCTGGATTAGATGTTGAGTTCTTGTCGTTAAGAATGTCGTGCTTGACCAAGGATAACGACTGGTTCATCGCTGCGCGGCTCGGTGAAGTCTTCTTTGTACGTGGCATTGTGGAGAACTGCATCAAAACATTAAAAACTAAATATTGTTTACACCTCATATTAGACACCGAAATTAATTAATTATACCACCTCATACTGCCGTTCCCTTATATCCAATCTATTTCCAATTTGACGTAATAATTAAGGTAAAAATGCGACTCCATATATTTTGTATGACCAATACACATTATGACGTCATTAATTGACATATTTTTTAACGATTCAAAAGGAAATAGAATTTATTAAAGTAACAATGCGAATCAAATAAAAATTTTAGAAATTTTTTATTGTTCACTTTTATATAAAATAATATTTTATAATTAATTGTGAGTAGCGTCAACTCTACCCTACTGGGAATGGCTGTTAATGTGTAAAGGAAGTTAGAATGGAGATGGACAGACCTCGGGCAGCGGCGGCTTGGGCCGCGGCGGCACTGCGAGCGCGAGGCGCGCGGGTAGCCCGTCGGCCGCGCGCGCGTAGTGCTCCACCAGCCGCTCCAGCGACTCCAGGTACGGGCCGTCGTCGATGAACAGCCACTCGCCCTGAACAACACATTCTCTGTTTATAATTTAATCTTACTGCACTTGAGCGTACATGATCCTACATATTATTATTATGATTGTTGTTGGCATAGAGTATTTTTACATTTTTTACAGAAGGTAATTTCAGATTTGCCTCCCTTGAGCCAAAACCTAGGTTATTCAACAACAAAAGAAAAATAAAGTTGTCCATTAGCTTTTGGATAGGGGAATTACAATTAATAGATTAAGTCGCTGGTAACTTATCAGTAATAAATAAATGGTTGTTTATAGTTACAGAAATAAATTATGTGGTTTAATGAAGACACGGAAAAATATATTTGGAAGCATTATTTGTGACTGTCAAATAACTATCGGAAACTTTTATTACGAACTGAACCTTTAGAACAATAGACTAATATAAATATACCTCTTTTCTTATAATGTAGTTGTAAGGTGTGTTTTCACTGAGCATGGTAAGGACGTATGCGCCGGTGTGCCGCTCACTGTATCGCACGAGGAATACGCCGTCGCTTGCTTTGTCATACAACTTTTGTTGCTTACAGTATTCTTCTAGAATTTTCACTGCTTCATCGCGATTTAATGTACCGTGGTACCATTGACTTTTTGATGTTTTTGGTTGTTCTGGCTTGTGGTTTTCAGAAAATGTTTTTTTTTATTGTATTATAATTTTAATCAAATGATACATGCCAGAATTTCAAAAACGCTTATTTTCTTTATTATTTCTTTCTATATATAGTATTGTTAATTTTAGTCACTTACTTAACAGCTGGTAACACTCTGTATGCTCATAAAATTTAGCCAGATCTGCTGGCGTCTCTTGCGCTAGTGTTCTGGGATGTGCAGGCGCTTTTAACTTTAAGAGAACCTGAAATCATAATAAAATTATATGATATTATGAAATATCGTTCCCAACGATAAAAATTGTTTCTACTGTTTTAACGAATAAGGTACGAATATTTAGTAGTTACACTGATTTTGTCTAAAATAGGTTAAAGCAGACATATAAAAACTGTTTAATACTGGTTAATAACTGGTTAATAAAACTGTTTATACAGTTAATGAAGATTTTACAATATATTTACAAAACATAAGAAAACCAATCAACAAGACGGTATACGCCCATTAACGCGCAAGATACTCGTGCATTGAGTACCTCCTGCCATTGATAAAATGTTGTTTCATCTTGATAAGAAATGTGTAGCATTTCCTATCCTTAGGACTTATTTGTTTGATAAAACATAGGTATGAGGGATTTAATGTGTCTATAACTGTATATTAGTTACCTTAATACATTCTATGTGGCCTCTTTGCGCCGCGTCGTGAAGTGGCACCTTGCCCGTGGGCGCGTGCCTCATCTGATAGTTCGCGTTACCGATACTTATGAGCAGCTCCGTTGTACTCGGCAAGTTATTTTGGCATGTATACTGTAAATAAGTTTCCAATAAGTGCGCCGTTCTCAAACTTAATTTCGTTAAGCACTTTATAGTTTCTTGTATTGTAAATACTTATGAAGTAAACCTACCTGCTGTGGTATTAAATATGGTATTAAAGGTTATTAATATCCTGCGAATCCAGACTTACTGAGTTTTATTTATAAAATTCAAGTCATCAGTATCAGAAATATATTGTTTTTTGAGAATATCCTTATACGATTAATGCCGATAAGGATTACAGGGCAAAAGCCTCTCTACTACTGCTTATGATTTTGTGCGATGGCAGTTTGCCAGGAATTTATTGAAATCATCTCACCACCTGTTGATTTGACTCATAGTTCATCCGACATAAAGGGTACTTCACTTGTCTCTTTCTCACGTGTATTTTAGCGTTATAAAGTTACTTACGTGCAGCGGCGTGTATCCGAACGAGTCGCGCACGTTGACGGTGGCGCCGCTCTCGATCAACTTGGCGAGGATGTTGTCGCGGCCGGCGCGGGCCGCTATGTGCACGGCGGTCTGACCGTCCTGGTTCTTTGCATCCCGGTTTTTGTATCCACACGCTAACATATGTGACACTACGTTGTAGTTCCCTGCTTCAGTTGCTCTGAAAGCGAATAAAAAAAACATTTTAAAGTTTCATATAGGTGGTAAGAAGTTTATTTGCTCGGAAAGGTAGGTACCACTGTTGCCCTCCAGAGCTGGACATACTTTATTTAAGGGGACTAGTGGGTAGTATTCACGTCTAGCAACGAGCATGCATTTCGCGATGCATACGATCTCAAATAGAACTTCTATCTTATCTGAGGTTAGTGTCAATGGCTCATAGTGATCACTTAATAATAGGCGGCTTCGCAGGCATTGTATCATTAGAAAAAAGGGCGTCCATAAGACTGAATTACAATGAATGATTTATAAGACAATGATTGTTCGTGTATTGGTTATGTTATGATGTCTAAGTTTTTTAATTAACTATTTCAATTTTTCCTAGTGTCTCAGTACAAAATTCTCAAGGTGCTTCTGGTATTAAATTAAATTGCATAAAATCGCTAACACGCAATGTACACAATAAAGCGCAAATAAGAAATTTTACGTATTTTTATTATTGCTAATGAGTCATTAACAGAGACATTGTGATTCATCGTTATTAAACACAGATGTATATTCGAGTATTGTTGCTATGACATCGTTAACTAAACATTCTGAAAAAATGAGCCACATGTAAGTATTTAATGTAGACATTTGTGTGTACTTAATATTCGTATTTAAGTTTGAAGCAAGTTTATTGCATTATTTATTTAGGTAGTGTACCTATGGAATAAGATAGTCAGCCAGCATAGTCACTAATTGATATGATCTACCTTATGAAATAAAAAAAAATTATGCAAAAAATAAAAACACTTACGTAGGTACCTTTTATTAACCAACAATAATATTTAATTAATGTATATGGGTAATCAATTAATCATTATAAATGAATTTAATTGTAATCCTATGAGAGTATGTATAAGAGTAGGTATAGGTATGAAAATTTTAAGTAATAGCTTTATGCGCCGAAGGCCGAAGGCAATGCGCCGTGATGCATAAAACACTGCAATTTTTAAAGACATCAATGAATCAGGCTCACTGCACTCAAATTATGCACATATCAGTAAGTGGCATTATCACTTGAATGAAAGTTGAGACGAATGGGCGCGCCCTTCTCGGCCTTATTATATAGGAATATTGGACATTGCGCCGAGCAGGAAATTGTCAATAAGCCTGTCGGTGTTTTATGGCACATCACTTAGTATAACAGAGTAAAAAATTCACATACAAGGTCGATAACCCGATAAACCGGAGTTTCGACATACAAAACGAAAGAAAGTCTTAAAGGGGCCAGCGATTCCAGATAATTATTGTAATTCAAGCATTGTTTTTACTAATAAAATGGTATATAATTATGTTTAATTGTTTAAAACTTAAAAAGGCATATAAAATAAGTACGTAGTTTTCAAGCAGCACATCTACATAATTTTGTACTTTATAGGTACATAACTATACTATACCTACCAGCTGTTGCCCCTATCCTAAACACAACTAAAAAAAGGGTACCTTCTCTGTATTTTATCTTTTGCCTTATTGCCTAGTCATAAATGATGTTTTTGCTAAAACTAGATGTTCATAGGTGAATAAGTTTTCGAGACTTCAGTAAATAAAATAACAATGTATCAGTAACTGAAATATAAATATCAATATTATTATCAGTAATTGGAATTATGTATGAGAAACGAATAAATTAAAAACTTTCAGAATATTTTATTCACTTCCACCGATAACAAAAGTGTTACTCAACTCTATCCACTCAAACAATAACGTTGAAAGAAAAATTAAGAGCAATTTATTTAGCTCACTTCTTAATAGAACTTCCTCCTTCAGCTGTGGCTACGTTCATATTGACAATTACTATAAACTATTTCAATCAACTCACTGGTATGTTAACTGGTCAAGTATATTATGATTAAAATTGGTAGTATTATTCATATTATATTGCTGTAAAATAATATCGTAGTTGACTACTCACAATTAATTCTAAGTTTATTTAATTTGACTCATATTATTATTTAATAAATTCTATTTTTATTTCCTTTGAATCGATAAAAAATATGTCATGAAATTATGACGTCAAAATGTGTATTGGTCATATAAAATGTATGATGAAAGAGTTGCATTTTGACAACTCAATAAAAGTATCTCATTTGACTTGCTAGTCGAATACCCCATTATAAATAAATCAAATTAAAAAAAATAACAAAAACATGCATATTTGTTACCATGTTAAATAAATACAATGCATCTCATGTTTTGCTGCATTTTGCTTAATGCAGTTAGCTTTTTTTTATAAGTAAGTTTTTTATAAGAGTTTTTTTTTGTATAAAGCAAACTATGTACTCACCATCTATTGTAGGCTAAATTTAATATGCCAGAAACCTTTGTGAGAATAATATGTTGCATACATTAGTTGTTTGTGTATATAGATTTATGTAAGTACTAGCGAATACCAAATTCTTCCTTTGTTTTGTAATGGAATGCAATATTTGTACCAAAGTAAATTTATGAATGGTGGAATAAATCAATTCTATATAAGAAAATGCATTACACAGTTTAGTATGAACCACAATAAAACCATGTTTTTAATTATTAGTTTATTACTAATGAAATGAATGTAAAGTTAATTGCACATTCCATAGATGGAATACTTGAGGTTCAAATCATATTTCTCATTAGATTAGTAATAGGTCATACTGATAGTTTCCA
>DWQL01002017.1:0-10426 GCA_018231265.1 Noctuana haematospila
CCCAAAGTTGCCAAGATACCCCAATGGATACTAATGGCAGTTCCCAAGACCAACATAATGGATCCGAAAACCAAGAGGTGAGAGAAGATGAAATGAAAGGGGAGCCTCAACAAAAACAATCGTGGACACAGAGAGTAGGCAGTTGGATCAGCGGGGTACGTGTCGGTAGTGCCTTTGTGGAGTGTAATTTTGATGTCTGTTGCAGACTAAAATATGTCATTCATTCATCAAAACCAGTAATTTTTGTTGAAACTATTACATATCGAAAGTAAAGCAACAGACATCATGACATTTGCATTATCCCCACCCTCGGAATTGAGGCCCCATTTGCACAGTATTTTCAATGAGGTTTTCTTGTGTGACCTTTTGAAGATATAATGTAATTGTAAGGATGCTAGAAAGATTTTCCTCTGTGTCCACGCATGTTTTTGTCAACCCTGCAATTATTTATTTTATTTTTGTTATACAGCCAACAGCCATGTAAGTTCATGTACAGTAAGTTATATTTTTGTTTAGCTTGTGGTGATTGTAAAGTAGTGCAAATGGGTCATTGCATCACTTGGAAATATGTTGCCAACATTATGTATTTGAATCTATAATATAAATAACTATTTTCAAGCTGATGCAATGGTGGGGGCTTTCATAATTTAAATGTTATGAACTGCTTTGCGTTATTTACAGGAGAAATCTGATGATAAACAGGATAAATCGAAGGATAAGTCCAAGAAAGTGGTTGTTAAAACTGTAGAATTGCCAATAGACGCGCGAACCCATGGATATTCACAACATGAGGTTAATTCGTACATGGAACAAGAGGTAATACCCTTCTTTTATTGTGTTAATTGTTAAATAAAATATTTACATGTTATATTAAAGTTTAAGTTTTTAATGGATATGCCAAAATTGTTTTCAAATTTTGTTTTCCAGGGCAAAATGCAGGCTCAAGACAGACAAGAGAAGGAACGCGCTGATGCTCGTAATGCGCTAGAGGAGTATGTGTACGAGTTGCGTGGAAAGCTATCTGAAGGCGAATCTCTTCATGATTTCGTGGCAGAGGATCAGCGCAACCGTCTCGTCAACCAACTCGATGCCTTGGAACAGTGGTTGTATGATGAAGGAGAGGATCAAAATAGACAGGTAAGATATTGCTGTGTATATTATTAACATGTTAAGTTACATTTTTTGATCCCTTTTTAAGAATATTGGGAATACATAGAACTGTGAAATTTAGCATAATTAAAGGTGAAGAAATACGGAAAACTGTGCTTTATCAATATATTAAATAAAATCAAATAAAGCTGCAATGATTTTTCACACTTTCGTTTTTAATGTTTTAAATGTTAGATGGTTGGTACTTATTGTTATTATGTTACAGTTTCATTCTAAACTCTTAACTACAATATTTTATGATATATGAATCATTAACTTTATTTAAACTAACAATAATGATAACCACTACAGCACTGTACCTATAGCCATGTACATACTATGATACTACACCATTTTCATTATTAGGAGAGAATTTTAAAACATGCAATTACACATCTGTGCTTATTGTGGCTGTTTATATGAATTTATGTATGAGTTCATACAAGTGTGTGAAGCTAAGAAAGGCAAGTGATTTATCATAAATATGTGCTAACTCTTGAATACCTTGCAATGGACAGGTATACAGTGACAAATTAACAGAGCTCCGGACAGAAGGCGAGCCAATCAAGCAACGACGACTAGAATTCGAGCTCCGTCCTGGCGCTTTAGACGATTTTGCTCTAGCTGTTCAATTAACTAATAAGGCAATTGATTTGTACAGGTTAGTTATTTTTTCACGTTACTTACTTTATTATAAAATAGTATAGAATAGCATTTAATATGCCAGTGCAAAAACAAGACTGCATAAATAAATTATTAAGTAATTTAATTTTTAAATGTATAATTTTATTAATATAACCATCCTTATATTCATCACCTAGGTGTGGCTCCGTGAAGCATTGTTATTTTATAGGACATGGTGTGTTTCTATCTGTCTGTACAACCTGTCTTAAAATTAGATACAACCACCTTATTCATTAGGAGTAGCAATGCATATTGTGTTAGGTTTAAAGGATTTAAACCGAAGTTATAAAAACACAAGGTTGTACAAATAATGAGATATGTTTAGAGAAAAGTATTTTAACTACAGCAAATTTTTCATTAAACACTATTAAAAGGTTAACATCAGTAGATCATTCCTATATTTCTTACTTCTTTGTTATCTAAATGAATATTGTATATTCTGAAACTTCTGTGTTTACTCAGAGAAGTACCACCTCCACCTTCATGACTCGTGAAGCAAGCAAGTTTGTGTATTTAATTTGATTTCTATAGATATTTTTATTTAAGTCAACTATGTTACTACATACTTTTAAGTAGAATTTTTGAGTATAAACACAAAATCAGACAAAACTTATTTGAGGTTAGAGGCCCATGAATTGCAGATTCCAGTGACTACTTGCTTGTGTTAGCAATATAATATTATGTCTCGTGGATAATGTTTACTACGTCAGACGCAAACCGCATGACCTATGACAGATGGCCTAATCGTACGTTTGTTCGCTCTTACAGAGCGGGCGACGCGAAATACGCGCACCTGTCGGAGGCGGAGATAGCGAAGGTGTGCGAGGCGGCCAAGAGCGCGCTTGGGTGGGTGGAAGGCGCGCGCCAGGCCGCCGCGCTCGCGCCGCGCCACCTGCCGCCGCCGCACACTACGCACCAGATCCGCCAGGAGCGACAGGTACACCCTACACTCACACACGCACTTGCAATTACCTAGCTTTGGTTTGTAGTTTGTTGTAAAAAATTAAATCCAAAATTCAATAACAATTTAGATAAAAACAATTAAAAAAATTTAATGTGCGTGCGCAGTTCGAATCTGGACTCACTCACCGGCACATGTCATGTCATTATGTGTCACTATTCAATAAACGTATTATATTATATTTTAAAGGCAACTTATTTATTTAGTTTGATAAACTGCTTAGTTACTAACTATATCAACAATTGCATGAATTTCGCACACAGAACTTTGAAAGCATCGTGAACCCGATCCTGAACAAGCCGAAGCCCAAGGAGAAGAGTCCCCCGCCGCCGGCCGCCAACCCCACCGCGGGCGACGGCGCCGCGCCGCCCGCAGACGCGCCCGCCGATAACATGATGGACGTTGAGTGAGCCGCTTCCGCACGCAGCCTCCGCACGCTCACCAGCCTCACCACTACTCTCTAAACAACATGATGGACGTCCAGTGAGCCGCCAGCCAGTCCAGCCTCACCAAGAAAGATCTACTCTCTATCTCTAACTAACCCCGTAAAGAAATTTTTACATAAGTTTGGAAGTTTTGAGTATTCATTATGACATATTATGCATTTATCCTACATTTAACGAATCTATCGAGAGTACGGTAATGTTAAATCATTTATTTATATTGATTTGGTACACACTAAGTCGATACAGTTCTCTACACAGAGAGTAGATTTATACATCGCCAGCTTTATACATCGTATAGTGCCCACCGAGCACCACGCACGCGACTTCGATCAACGTTCAATTCAAAATTCCGTTTCTAACCAATTTCAATTATATTCAAACTGGTTTTTTAAGTTTGATGTTCATCGTTATTGTTATGCGATTAGTAAAATTTCGATATCTGTAATGCATAGCTTAAAATAAATTTTATAATTACCTATGACTATTTTTATAGTAATATTTTAGTATAATTGGGTGTAATCGATCATATGTGCGAACGGTTTTCGAATACAAAAATTCGAATATTGTAATTCATCAGAATGAAATTGTGTAAATAAGCATTTTTGTTGTTTTTCAACAAGGTTTAACTAAGAGATACACAAAACAAAATTTGGGATTTTCGATAGCGAAGTTTCCTACCTAGCAAATGAGACTTTTAATAAGCTGTTAAAACGCAACACCTTCATACATTTATTTTAAATTACACACAATACAAATTATGAGAGTATTAGGTGATTATTCTTTATTGTTTCGAACGAAATAAAATTATATTTATGAAACAATACCAGTAAAATCGATTTCTTAGGCCCGTATTAATAAAGTGAATTTTAAATTTAGAAGGTGAGAGCGTGAGTTTGAATGGGTTCGGATCCAGATATTAAGTTCCGTTTATTAATACGGGCTGTAGATATTTATTAGTGTCTTTAATGTTATAGAATTAATTGTTAATGGTGGAAACTTCCCAATTGGGATAGCATTTACTGTATTATTTTCGTAATACTGTGGTTCGCCTTATATTTCCTGAAAGCTTGAGTATTGTTACATTCTGATAAATAAATCCTGTAACAAGTTAAACTACAAAGGTAAGACTCGCGATCCATGCATAAAGCATGAAACGACGACATGAGCGCTTTCATGTGTTAGTGGGCATAAGAGAATGGTGTGGTGTGAACAAATATTTAAATTAAAAAAAAAAACAATTATAAAAAGATTTACTTTAATCCTGCGGCAGGTATCTTTTAATACAATTGACTGAATTAATTGTAGCCCTCTTTGAATGCTTTTAAAACAATAATTAGCTGCAGAATCATAGTTAATTTGAAATATATGTTAGAAAATTAATAGTATATACTCAAAATGAAGTATTCACATATTGATAGATAATTGTGATATTGTCTTACTATAAAAAATGGTCAGTTTCATTTTGTGTAAATAAAATAAACTAGTATGGATTATTACACATAATTTGAAATGCACATAGACCAACACAGTTTATATCTCGGTAACTTGTTGTTTTTTGCCATGGTGTTGTGTTGCGTTAATGAAATGAAGTAGCGTATAAAATTAATTTAGAATTCGCGTGAAATGCATTAATATAATAATTCCAAGCTTGAGGCGAGATCTCAAAGATTACATTGCCTCCTTTAAAATAGTATTTTTTTCACTAAGTATACCTAAATATTAGATCGCATAATTACTGCGTTGTCGTTAGATTAAAAAAATACCTAGATGGGAGTACTAACGTTGAGCTTACATACCTGTTTTGGCTTAGGTTTGATGTGTCGACAAAATGTATTTTTCTTCCTTTCTAAAACCAACTCATATTATAATCACAGACTTAGATGTAAGAACATAATAATATAATATATTGTAAAATAGGTCTTAAAGTAATAGAGAATATGCGTGTGTTTTTTATATTTTTGTACGACACGAAACGTCATGTCACATCCGTTTTAACGTCTATTAAATTCTTACTCATTTCTTGCACTTTTAAAAGCTATGTTGCATGGATAAAATGAAATAATTTTATTAAAGTACGTATGTTTATAAAAAAATATTAGACTGTTATTGGTATCTCACGCATATTCACTATTTCCTTTCGTTGATGTACCTACCATTTAAATTAATTAAATTTTAATGTATCGAAAACCCTCAACTGCGTTTTAACAATGGCTAATCTTGGTCTACCCTTCTCATGTCTTAAAATATTCACTCAGGACCTATGTTAGTGGTTTACCAACTTATAGTTAAATTTATTTACACTTCAATCAATCATCAATATGAATATTATAGTTTGAAATGATAATTTTATATTAACACACATTTTTGACATTGAATTCAAGAAAAATAAACAACACAGCCTGTTATGACGATCGTCATATTATATTTTATCATCTCATTGATTGGTGTTACTTTAATAATGAAATATCGTAGACTAACAGTATCAATCTATTTAATTTTGTATAAAAAATACGTTACGTGTTACGTATTACAATGTATCCATTACTTTCTAGAAAGTTTTGGAGGGCTATTGAAGGAACATTCCATCTATGTGTTGATTTTAATCTAAAACAATGTTTGACCTGCATTATATTATTATGTAACAAAAAGTTATTTTCATAAATTAAATTCGTAGTTGAACATTGCACAGGTTTGTTGTTAAATTATCACTAATTTAATTTCATAATAATTTGTGTTGTAACTGCTTTGTACGAGGTTCCTTGGCCTATCTTGTACATTTAAAATAAATGGTTGAACCATTCTTATGTTGATTGTGCATTTTTAATATAGCTTAGTAAACGAATTATATAACTTTTTTATCTTTACTTATTGAAACATCTTACCTCTACCCTATATACTATGTGTAAGAATGACAAGAACAATTATACACAATCTGTAAAACAACTCTCAAAGCGTAGATGTGTAAATAGGACCTTTACTACGATGTTATTGAAATAAGCTTATTTCTTAAGCTAAGCACTGACAAATGAAGTAAATTAACTCATAATACAATGAAATACTTTTAATAGTTAGTATAATTTCTATTCCATATAACACAATATTTGTATTCATGATCAAATGAGCCTCTGCAGCGCGACCGAAGTCTTTTCCACAAATGCTCCTAGCATGTAGTCACCCTAGTAGTAAAGATTTTATTATTCTACTGTTATGTACCTACTTGTTTATGTCTCTGTCTAATATAGATTCTGTCGTGTTCTTTCTTATACCTAGTGAACAAGATGGTACCATTGCAATGCACAGAAATAACAAAATATATTGAGTAAATAATGTATTCCATATTTTTATACAATACTTACACATTAACAAAACGAGAAAAACTAACAAGTATTTTCAAATAAGCTCCTTAAAAATATGATCCTTGTCATCGAAATATTTATTTAGACGAATCTCTGCATACCTGAAACAATCATAACATCTTAAATCGCCCTCTGCTTACTTCTGTGGCATCACATACTCGCAAGACTCGGCCCTACACTTTTTCTCTGCTCCCATCATGGATAAGAAGCATAATTATAATAAGCTAAGCATAACCTGTTTTAAAGGATCCGTTATGTTTTAAAACTAAATTAGTGTTGTCAAATATTTTTGCAATTTAAGGTAAAAACATCCAGCTTGTAGAAACAAAAAATGTGTAGAAAATATAATATTCTTGGCATTTGTCATCGAAGTCCTACAATACGGCTAGACCGATTTTGATGAAAAAAATTGCATGTGAATAAGCTCCTCGATGGTTTAGATTAACAATAAAACAACTTTGAACAGAAAAACGCCACGCCCAGATAGATGACACAACAGCTATCATCTATTAATTATTTTATGCACTTACCTTCCAAAATCAAAATCAATATCTGATAGCTCATACTGAACAAGCGACCAAATTCCCCAAAAGAAATGAGATGCTAGCGCCATCTGCTGAACTTCTTTATAGATTTTTTCTATGAGTACAAATGAAGGTTCGTTGACTTCTAAATATTCTGAGAGATACGTTTTAATCCAACATATTTGAAAATCTCTTTTGGGGTATCGGCTGTAATCGATATCGTCAATTGACAGACCTGAAGAAGAAAAAGCCACATTCTTATTTCACATTGATAAATGTTTTATTATTTGCACCAGTCATAGGGCTAATCTTCTTGTCACGTTACATATAATTTTTTAATGTATTATAGTCATCATCATTATCCTAATGGATACGATAATTTTACGGGCCAGTACGATAGTTGGCTGGATACACTGGTGCCCACTGCCCAGCCGGTGGTGACCACTTGCCACCAGTCAGTCCGTCGGTGTGTACCTATCCTAGGTTAAGTTTATAAAAAATTAAGATAACTTACCAACAAATTCGTTAAAGTGATTTGCTATATCGAATGCCTGATAATTATATGCGGCGTATTCATAGTCAATAAAAGAGACAGTTCCTTGCGATTCATTGTAGATCACGTTTCCTAGAAGCAAATCATTGTGAGCAAATACGATTGGGCTCTCAGTTTTGGTTAGGTGTGACTTGAGGCGCTCAAATTCTCTTCGTCATTTTGTTACCGATCCAAAACTTTTTGCAAATCTAAAAATTAATTAAAATAAATTTTCAAATGTCTTGTGAATAGTTACCTACTTGCAGTTAGCAAAAAAAATCACTTAGGTATTAGGTACATAATTAGAACAGCATAAAGAAATACCTTTGCCAATAACGCGCACGCAAGGCTATCAATCACGGTGCACGGTACTCCAGGACATTAGGTACATTACATATACTTATTACACTTATAATTATGTATGAGAATAAGTAATGCTTAATTATAATAACAAATACCTATTTTAATATCATACCTGCTCTGTTTAGTTTCATTTGAGAACTGATCAGGCACTAGCCCTAAAAACTGTTCTATCTTGTCCCATAGCATGGGTTCCTTTTTAATCTGAAAACAGAAAAGTTTCATACAATCACGGCATAGCATCAAACAAACAACACCTATTCAGTACAATAAAATAAGACGCAGAGCGATAGTTGCAAAGGAATGTTTAAGACCAGTTGAAAACATGATGATTTTTTCCGTAGTAGGAATTACGAGCCACTGCTATAGATAATGAACAAAAAACCTTTTAGTTCTGCCGTAGAACAAAACGAAATAGAGGGAATATTAATAATCTAAGACAGGCACTAAACCATCAGGAGTATTTTTTATAACATACTCCTGCTGTTAAGTACCTACCTACTTTGGGGTTGAGTACTATACCTACCTACTACTGTCAAGTTGCTGCGGTAATAGATATAAAAATAAAATACTTTGTAGCAACTCTAAAGTAAAGTAAGTCTCATAGAAAGTCTGTCTTACTTTCTCTAAAGAACACTCTTTAGAGAAAGCAAGTAAGACTTTCGTATTTATCGTAAGGGCGTACGGCACGGCAGTCATAAACGGCGGTATGGTAACCAGTGATTTTCAGTAACAAAATGCCTACAGAATCTTGTTTATGACGTGGTTACATTAATTTACATTTATATTTTTCTTATCTCCATCTGTCTATTTATTTAACTGACACAAGGCTTACACATACATTCATAGGAATTGAATGGGTATTAAGATAGAGATAAGTGTCAGAGCTGTTATTTGTTATCACTTCAATGATGGTACAAGATACCTACATACTCGTAGGTATTTAGGTAGATATAATATATTAAATTGAATAATCTCTGGGAACAATTTATTGAAATGGATGATGGCAGGAAACAGTTAAAGTGTTATTGCAGGGGTTCCTAATCTATTTACTACCATATTGATTGTTGTCAGGGAATACATAAGGACTAATAGCAACCACACTTCCGCAATTTAAACACAAGTACTGTTGTGGGTCACGCGTTGTCTGGACACTATTGAGAACTTATTAGTTTTTACACTATTATTATTTTACTTCGTGTTCTTATATCGATTACTTTCTCATGAAAATGTATACTACATTAGTTGTTACGTTATTTGCAAAGTTTTGCACCATATCACAGTTTGTACATTTACAAAAAGTGAAATTAAACTAAAAAAATATAACAGAGAAAGCCCCTGGGTCTGGAGCTGTTGGTTCCAGTAGCTCTACCCATTCGCACAAAGGTACAGTCGCACAAAGGGCACGAAAATACTAATTATGAAGAACAATTTCTTACTCAAGTTAGACACAGGTTAGCCCTTCATATTATGAAGAATACTCAACAAGGCGTTCCCTGGAGAGACTTGTGCCATGCAACAGGACTTGGAGAAAGGTCTATGGACAATATTGATAAATGAATTGCTTTATTGTAATTTCATGTTTGCAAAGTCCTCTTGTAGATTTCAATTTCAGAAAAAAAGAGTAAAGCACTCACATCTTGTCCAAGTTGTACTTTGTGCATTTTTGCCATTTGTCTAGCAACTAATGTTGATAATTTTTCATCAGTTACAGATTCTACTGTTAGAGTTACTCCAGGGTAGTACTGATAAACCAATCCATTTTTAAATACACCATAAACATTAGGAGCTAATCCAACTGCATTGAGTGTGGTAATATTTCTGAAAACATATACAATTTTATGCTCAAACCATTTATTTAACCAACTTGTGTGATCAATACATTAGCAGGCATCCTGCTAATTATTGCATCAAGGTTTGAAAAATTTCTTGTAAAGTAAATACGGATTATTATAATAATGAGATCATACAGAATTTACTTATGTACTAGATGGTTACGATGTATTGATATGACATGAACTTTCATGGAAATATAAAAAAATTATGCAATTTTGGAATCAAAGACCCACTATCATTATTATTGTAAAACAATGATTTCAGGTGATTTTAATGTGCATAGAATAGTAGAATATACCTAGTAGAGATACTCACCGCAATTCTGCATTCCTATCTATAAGTAAATCTGTTTTATTGCCGTATATTCGAACTAGCACAATATTTTTCTCCTTATTTGGATCAGAGTTACATTCACAAGCAACTAATTTGTTAGTTATTCCATCAGTGAATACCTGAAATATTCTCAAATATATACTGATACTAGTTGGTGCCCGCGACTTTGTCTGCAATTAAAAAAACCTTTTCCTACGGACTAAATTGTGAATCTAAACCATTCTCAAGTCCCCTTGAACACACAC
>DWQL01002018.1:0-10426 GCA_018231265.1 Noctuana haematospila
CTTGGCTTTGACTTTGGGATCTCCTCTTTCTTAATTTACTTGAAACAAAAGACCTTCAAGTGCACTTTACCGAAAATACCTCCAATGAAGTGAAGCCAATCAGGTACGTTAATTTATGAAGCCCTCCAATCCTTCGCTCACGTAACCGCTAAGTTTTGGTATGGCAGTTGGTCAAATTTTATTTAAGCTGTATAAAAATTGTCACTGAAAAGTTTTACTTTATGTCATGTAATATAAATTTTTTTTATTCCTATCGTAAATAATACATGCGATCAAATCAATTTTGTCTATTCATTGAAGTAAAGATTTTCTTACTTTTTTTACAATTATATTCATCCATTGCATTGTTCGCAGATTCTTAAGCAGTTTTGTATTGTTCGAAGTTGCAATCGCGCAAAATTGACTCTGTTAAGTGCTTGATATTCGATGCCACTTCGTGACTTTGCTGTTGGGAACTTTTCTGTTCAATTTAAATTCCCAGCGGGATTGAGGTCATTTGAGATAAATTTTATACATTTTCGAAGTGTGTTTCGATTCTGGATAAAGTGATTCTTAGTGCATCTTAATATACTTATATACCTACATTGAAATTTTTTTATCTTATTTCAGTCTGTATAAAACTAGAGCCATTGTTGAGTCAAAGAAGTTTACACTTAAACTTATTTGCTTTTATTGAAAATATATCTCGTTTGTATGTTTGAACTGTTTGCACCAATGAGTATGTTCTAACGACATAAAAATATATTTCTGTACACAGTAGTACATATAAAAAAAATTTAAATGATCCTTTATTTTATTATTCCTTTAAAATTATTAACCTTTGCGTTTGGTGTAAATGAGGCAATAAACTTTTAGGAGGCTCCATGCCAGATCTAAACGAGTTCCTTATGTAAATATTGTATAGAAATAAGGATAAAGTACTGGTTTCTCAGCCGGCTCCAGTTAGATATAGAGTTTGAAGCAAGTCGTCGACCCTTCATTCCCCCCGACCCCCATACATTTTTCCACTATTTTGACTGTGCCCATTAATTGTATGTAAAGTTGTAATCAGCAGTAAATTTTAAATGAATAAATAAATATTATAAGATCTTCAAGCAAAGGATATTATGACCGAGGAATTTATATATGTAAAAGCTAAATATGAATATTATTACAATCCACACAGCACCCAGTTATAACATATAGCTCTCATCTCATCTGAAAGTATCTCATTAAAGTTTCCACCGGCAATGTGACAAGATGGTCTCAAAAGCTCTAAACAAACAAAAATTTACGTTTGTTAAAATAAAGCCCACGGCGGTCGATAGAATGCAAATAAAGCACGCGCGTAGCTGCTATGTTATTATACGCGCTTTGTTATCAGAATGCTACGCTACGAACGCTACGGATGTCACGTAGACCTAATTTAGATAGCTGTTATTAAAATTGTAGGGAATTAAATTAAAAATATTTTGATATGGCATGTTAACTGGAAAAAAACAGGGTTTTTTATACCAAGGTTTTTTTAAGTCGTCTAAAAGTGCAGTTAAAATAGTTTTGTGCATTGAATTTTTGTTAAATATTGTAACTAAATTAGTTAGTTATTAATTTTAAAAGACCCATATACACACATGTATTGTATATCAATTTTGAATAGAATTTTAAAATGTTGTAACGTCGTAGGTAAATAAACAGAAGATAACATTTCTTTTTCACGAACCTTTTTTCATATTCAGTACGTAAACTTTGTTACAGTTACCAAAACTCTGATTGAAAAAGTTTTAAATGTTTAGGTGAAAGACAATGCAAAACACAGACAATTTAAAATATTATTGTGAGAGGAAAGGTCCAGTAAAAGCAATTACATACTTAAATGCCTATTAAATAAATTAGTAATAATAAATTTTCATTGCCGACTCTTCGAATATCCGACGAAGATCAGTTAAACTCTAATGGATTAATCTCTAATATTATTATATATGTTTAACATAGAACATGATTTCAATAAAAGTGTCATGGTTTCTCAAAGAAGAAGGGAGTGTCGGAGTGGGTCTGCTCTACTTTAGGCCTATAGGCACTATTATGGCCTAGTAGCCATTGCGGCATTTGCGGCCAGTCCGATATGTATGAGTATTTTACTCGTAAGTAAACGGTTTGATTTATTGACTGGTAGGAATGTATAACAAAAAAGAAGATGTAGGTATTTTTTCTTATTAGTATTTTGTACACGTGTTTTTCCGTAATGACTAGTTTGTATCGTTTATTATGATTATGGGTGTGTATTGGCCACGTATAAAATGAAGGCATTACAACATAACTGACAAGCGCGCTTTATTCCCAGGCTAATGTATTACGAGCTATTTATGTCGAGCGAATGAGCATTTAAAAATTAATGTGCCTATTCGTTATATTTATGGTAGGTAAATAGTATTTGTTTTGTCTGTATTTGTGTAAAGTTATTTGTAGATTTGACGCTATTAAAGGAGGTGCGTCTACCGTGTGTTCCGCTGGAGATCCCAAAAGGTATTAATTATTTTAAAATTTAAGTAGGTATGTAATCTAACCATAGTATCTGATTATAAAAAATTCTATTCGATAAATCAAAGACTAAAATAATATTCTCATTCTCAATAACTGTACTAATTCGCAATAAGTCAAAAATGTTCATCTGAAAATACGTCATACACCTTCAATTTATAGCCTAAAATTAATACAATAACGTCATGATGAGGGTTCATTAGTCCTGCGAAATACGTCGGCAACAATATTATGGGACACAATATTTGGAAAATAAATAAATTACCCGCCCTCTCCCCTTTTGCCATTAGCGTTCTATTTTCGTAAGCCTGTAATATTCATCAAAATATTGTAGCTTCATGGTGCTCTTGTATTTTGTATATCTTATTATGTGACTACGAGTATCTATAATGTATGAGATCTTACGCTTTGATCTGGAATAAAACATGTATTTTTAGTAAGAACTATTTTTTATTATTTATGGTCTGTGCGCTATATGGATAGAAAATCATTTAAAATTTTGTAGGGAGACTTGTTTATCTCAACAAGAGGTAAATGTCAGGTAGAAGGTTATAAAATTTGTTCGTAAACACTAAATTTACGCTTTCTTTTTGACTAGGTTTTTTATTCAATAAATGCTCTGCGTGTCATATTCACGGAATATAGGTTTTATTAAACTCTGATTCTGATAATAATATTTTAATTCGTTAACTGAAAGTCTTTGAATAATTTTTCTTTCAGATTTTTTTCAAACAATAAACTGCTTATATAAATTTTTTAACGAAAACTGTGAAGTACTTGTCTTATCTTCTTTAAATTCTGCTCACCTATACTCTGGCTGACCCAAATGCCAAGCATGTCAAGTTGCAGCAGTCTGTGGTAGAGGCTGGCTCCACGGAGGTGGTTCATGAAGAGATGATAGAGGAAGGAACCGCACCAGGGTGCGAGCGCACCCAGCAGGTGGCATAGGGAGAGGAACCAAGCGCCGCCCCCTCCGCCACCCCATGGCAGCAGACCAGGAAGGACTGCGAGAATGTAAACTAAGGATACACCTGCAACAAAGAAACGAATAGTTTATTATAGGTATACCCTTTCTAAAACATTTATCACCTGCTCCTGAGAACAAATTACCGTTCGATATCTCCCTTCGTTAGCTTACCATTTGTTGAAATTAATTGGTTTTTAGTATTTATGAAACCATTCACAAAATGATTAATCTTTATTGAATAAAACTAGAAAGGTCAATATTATGGCGATCTATGCAATTAAACGTTACGGGCAAACGTGAGATTGGTTAGTGAGGTAGACTACGATAATATGTATCTATGAAAAGGAATCTACACGCCTATTACCTATTAGAAGAATTTATTTTAAGGAAAAACATTATTTTCCATATTTGTAGGGCATAATTATATTTAAGCAGCTAAAATATTCATATTCGATGATAAAACCCTTGTAATTTAGTGCTCGTTGGTTCCAAATAGGGGTAAAAATAAGGAAGGGTTAAGAATATGCGAGCACGCAAGCTCGCAATCTTGTTGCTACGTTGGCCGCCTTAAAGTAAATTTTTATTTAAATTTTAGGTTTATTTGTACGTACCAATCATGACCATCAACCTAATTAGGTTAGGTTACCTCATTCAAATGTAAAAAATTATTTATCGGTTTTACAGTTGAAATTTCACAATTAGGTATTTAAACCACATTTTTTGATTATCAAGCTTTATGAATAGAATGTTAGAAATGTTCCACCTATTACTTAGGATTTTTACAGGCCTAGCGGTATGCGCACGTATCACGCAATGAACTAATTCGCTAACGACCTCAACGTGAGTACCTACAGTGAGTTCCATTCGTTATTGTAATTTGTGATGTCCATAAAGGAAACTGCTACGTAATGTATGGGACAGTGCACCAACAACGAAAGTGATTGTCAGCAAAACAAATATACTACAACTTTTATTGTAGCACGATTAACAAGTTCACGTATCTCACCGCGACCGCAAGCTCATTTAAAATGAAGGATACGTGAATAATATGGTAGTGGTAGGTGTTCTGTCAAACTAATTGCAGAATTACTAGTAGGTATATTGATCGTAAGTCACGTAATTAGACGCCGCTGCCTGTTTGCAATAGTAGGGTGCGCGCCTCTTTTTTACACGATACGAATGCAATCTAATTATGTTATTTCCTTTTACAGTTTGTAATAAAAGTGAATTATAAAGTTCAGAAATAGTCTTTATGCGAGCGGTTTTTAGATTCGACGTCGACGTTCGATTCCGGGGCAGAATCTGTTTCAATATCTACCGACGGAATACATAATATACTAAGCCTTTTACCATTACAATTTACTCTGATATAATATTAAATTATTATATTTTTTTTATTTTTGCCTTCTTTTATATTTTATTTAATGCTTTATGTCATATATATTTTAGTATTGATAGAAGTACGTACATTATGTATGTCATGAGTTAAAATGCACTTAAGTAGAATTGCGCTGACGATGCTATAGATTAATATCAAGTACCACTTTCTGTCCATCGACACACTTCGTAGAATGACTTTAGGTGATGAAGAGTACCTAGTAATTTTAAGAAATTTTTATGGAGGAAATTCTTTAGTCTAGAAAAAAATGTTTAAGATATTTCTCAATCAATTATGACAAAGACATGACGGGGATAAGTCTATCATATTTATGTTGTAAGCATGTATTTATAATTGTATAAGTTAAAAAGTAATAAGTAAGTTGTTATTTACATTGAGATCTCAGCGTTAGTATCATAATTATTATTATATTGAACTACGAGTAGCTTATGCCCGCGACGTGCTAAATAATAAATTAATTACATGAACATCCCGGTACTAATGGAATGAGTCCTGAGTCCACTAAAATCCATTGTATATATCCATTGATGGATCCTTTTCCACTTTTGTGTCTACTTTTAATCCTTGATCCGAAATTTTGTGACAAGTAGATTTTTTAGAACTAACTTTGTGTCAGAATTCAAATCCAACTTGCGGGGAAAATTTTGCAACTTCATAAACAACGTAATAATATCTACTAGTAATAATATTACCGTGTCATAGTTCCGGGTTCAGTGTTTTGTCGATCGATTGTTTAATACAACTAATGCATGACGATTCATGTCCGAATTGTATTAGGTATAACGCATAGAGTATTATAAAATAAATTGATTGATATCACGATACTGTATAAATGGGCGGCAATTTTAATATCGATCGGGAATATTAGTGTTGATTGCGATGATATTTGAAAACCATTCTATAAATTAATTTCAACAAACCGTTGTCCGTCTGTTAGTCAACTAGCTACAGTCTACCAAGCTGGTTGATGCGGTTTGATGGACTTCACATGCCTTCGAGAACTTTATAAGATCTCTCAGATATGCAGGTTCTGTCAAGATGTTTAACTTCACTGAAGAAATAATCGTTCCTCCGTGACCCAAACAGGTGTGCACACATTATTTAATGATAACATTTTGTTGTAATTAAACACGTTTACTGGCAACAAAAAAATAAAAATTGAGGTGCACTATTAATAAACTATTGTCTCAAAAAGCGCAGACAAACCGCTAAACTCTAAAGTCATGTGAGCATAAAACTTTCACCAAATGCAAAATATATAGGTAAATACCTATGTTAAATATTTGAACTGGAAAATAGAGCCTGTGTAACGCTTGGCACTCCGCCAAGAATTGTATAACTCAAGCAAACACATGAAATTACATGAGCGCTTCGTTCGTGACAACTATAGGACACTAGAGTATTTATCGTTGCTTTTTTCAGCATTTCTACCCTACTCAGAGCTCTCAGTGCCTATATGGGACAAGCACTTTAATTGTGAACACGGCTGAATAATTTAAAATTCATGAACTAATATTTGTGTTTCATATTAATTTAAGTAATACTTAATTTGTTAGAATTTATTCCGATATCAGTTTATTTGAACAATTTAAGATTTTTAGATTAATAAAAAAAAAAAAAATAACACATTATTTATAAATCATAAAACAAAAAAAAAGATTTAATAGTTTGGTATTAGTTCAGCTATAGAGATATAGAGATTAGAATGTTATAAGAACTGTTAGAGTGCGATACGACGACCGTTACGGCTATAGTAGGGTATGCCTTCAAGATTATTTATTAAAATACTGGAAGTACAACATTATATTATGTCTTATTGAATAATACAAACAAAACTGTAATTTATAAAAGGAGATACAGAAAGCTCGTAAATTGGTGTACAGGCTCGTGTAACGGCTGGCGTCCGGCCAAGCATTGTGTAACCGCAGTTGGGGGGTGAAGGCTGGCCCCGCCCGACTACCATCCGGTCACACTCGATTAAATGAGATGAGCGTCACTAGGTCTAGCGATTACGAGGGTGTCGAGGATCTTTGTAATAAAAATTTTAAAGGAGAGCCGAACAATAAAGTTTTTCTACGTTGCCTTTTTCTTTCGATCAACTGTAGCTAAAAGGGTAAAATTTATCAACGATATTGATTGATACCAACCAGTCTTAGTCTATATGGGAATACCATATTTTTGTTTTATCAAAATGGTTAGCACATGAAAGGAGGTTATTTGATCTTTATTTCACTTAATTAATAGTGGTCAACCTTAGTCCAATAGGCATCTAGAGCCAATAAGTACCTTGCAATGACCAAGAAAAATTAATTAGAATATTTCAGTTTACATTTTCTAACACTGTGCATCTGTAATGTCGTCAGTAAAAACATTTAGGCAGATTGTAGGAAAAGGTATGTAGGATGTACAAGGATCCTTTTCAAACAATGGACCTTTAAGGGAAACAATGAATTCACGAGGTGGTTTTAAAGATAAACCCTTGACATGCATGAATGTTATATTTCGGGACGGGACCATCTTTTATAACGTCGGATTGAAGCCGGCAAAATGGGAAAAACTGTAATATTCGTGTAGTATTTCGGCACACGTTCAAGCCTTCAACATAATAGAAGCTATTTAACAAACACGTATATATATAAATAACACTTCTTGCCTTGCCTTTTGAAAAAATGTTTAGAAGGAGGACATTGAATATAGGAGAATGCGTGAAGTGAAGCACGTAACACGCGGTGATACATTTTAGGGTTATCTTTTATCCCCACAACGGATGCGAGAAAAAAAAGACGATATGGACCGTGAATCTGCAGTGTTCCCGAACTAGGTCAGCTCTGTGAAGCCTTTATTACGTAGATAATATATTCGATAAAATAAAATACTGAACAACACGTGTCGTATAATAACGCGAGGCGTCATGCTCAAAGGAAGAGTTCGATCTCCGACGGAAACTCATTGCATTGGAATGGAAATTATGTTTATGTCAAAATGTCCGATCGAAATTCTATTTTAGAAGCGTCTACAGCCGAGCACATAACTGAGTTTGTGATATTCAAGATTTGAATAGTGGTTGCTACTACACCAATCACATTAAAAGTAAATGTTAAAGAGTATAACGGCTCACTAAGGTAAAAATTAAGTTTTAAAATTTTGAATTACCAAAAGATTATTTTCTACGATTTGTCGTGTAAGTTTTAAGTAAATTAACGATCTGTTTGCTCTTTTTGAACGGAATTATAAGCAGAGGATTTCTAGCATGTCCAGCGTTATTTGTAACCATCGTATTTTTGTTAGAATTATTAGTATTATCACGAATATCTTATCATCATAAATTTATTGTCTTGTATTTCTTTCTACAAAATCAGTTTTTAATTGTACGATGTTTTGAAGTAGATACACGTTTACTCTTTTAAATATATTAAACGTATTCTATGAAGCGTTTCAGGTTAGCTGTCAGCATGGGACTTGGATAACTTAATTAAATTGTAAAATGATTACGCCCCCAACGCGCTCCACGACGTTCCTATAAATTATATTAATTTATTATTATTTATAAATGTGAAAAGCGATTCAAGTTTTAATTAGTTTGGCGCACGACCGCCCAGAGGCTGTGCGTGGAAACTAAACTTAATCTGTGGTATTCCAAGAGCGCACTTATTCATCTGAATAACAGTTTTATAAATGCTGTAGGATAAATGTTGTTATAGTTCGCATTGCTAATAAAAAATATACCAAAACGCCAACTAGACAAGACATATATTTTTTGTCGTTTTTTTTTGTATCTCGTATCAACCATATTTGTGCAAATAAACACTTTCCATTTTTAATTTCAAAGTTTTTGGCACATAAAAGGGTACCATTGCATGGTAGAACCGCTACCCTAAATTAGGTAAACTACACCCAAAACCCGCCGTCAAACAAGTGTGTTGTACTTGTGTTTCGGATGGAGAGGATTTTATTATTTAAGTCGACCATCTCAATCCTCATAAGTAGTAACGCCTCCACTTATGGATCTCATATGGGTTGCAGTGACTCCTTAACATCAGTGGCCTGCAAGCTCATTTGCAACTCTTGAGCGATAAAAAAACATTAGGTATTACAAAGGAAGTTCCTTTTTTAGCCTGTTATACGAAAAATTGTAAAAAAAGTTTGGGTTTCTAAGGAAGGAAGTGCGGACAAATCCCTCCATATTTCCTCTGGGCAGCGCTCTGTTAACATGAAATTGAGAGTAAACACCATCACTCACAGTTCCGGCCCTAGGTGGCACACACTGAGAATATATCAGGGCTGCTTTTATATTTAAGTCGATATATATTCAAACATACTTTATTTTATTTTCAGTTTTTTACTTACTTCTGAAGTTCGAATCAGTGAGGCGCTAGGGTACCCCGTGTCTTTTGTCCAAAATACCTTTATTAACTCCAATTAGTCGCCTCGACGATAAATCTGTTTATCCTTTTATATCTTATAATGTATTTCGGTATACATTTAACCCAATTTTTCTGTTATTTAATTTTTACCTTCTTGACGGTTGTCTTTAAGAATTTTCTTTACGAAAAGAATTAGGTACCAATTTTAATTATTAGCAAAATTACTATTGAACTAATCTTTTTAATGATGTTATAATTATTTAAAATAAATATATAAGTTAAAATTAGAAACAGTTTTATGCTGTATAAAGTAGATTTCATTAATTATATTAGGCGCTCGTGTAAGTTAGAACGTCTGAATCGTAATATGTGGCAGTGTTCGACGTGGCAGGCGGCAGCCCTAACTCAAAGGCCATACATTAGACACTGGATACTGTTTGCCCAACGCCTTTATTGCAATCCTTTGTTATCTACATCCCTCGCTCCCAGTTTACTGCTACTTATTTTCGGTGTTGGCATATACCTTTTACTTTGGTACCGATGTGTGTTAAGATACAAGGACCGTTATAAGATATTAATTACTTGCAACCCTTTTTATGACCCAATACTGCTTTGAACGGGTCTCTGTTTACAGCAGAGAGACCATTCTCCACCAGGCTGCTCCAATGCGGATTAGGATATAGGTCAGTGACCTGAAATACAACGTTTCGTACCCGTAGATGAGTATTATAGAATTTGTCTCCGCCAGTATTCAGTGAAATGCTTCATTTCCGTGGAACGGCAGATGTCACGGGAAACCCATTAACAGCGGAGGCACTGACATGACATAGACCACGGAATAAACAAACAAGTAGAGGGAAGCGCCTTACATATATTTAAAGTTCGGCACGTATAAGGCCATAATATGGGAATTAATGAAGATTGGCTGATTTTTGTGACGTGACAAAATATGTAATACCGACGCTAATTTTAACAGAGATTGATTAAAATGATATTAAAAAAATTCCATCCATCAGCCTTTGGAGGTCCACTGTTGGACATAGGCCTCCCCTAATTGGCGCCACTCCGCCCGGTCCTGTGCCCTGTGAATCCAGCGGTTTCCTGCTATCTTCCTCAGGTCATCAGTCCACCGGGCCGGAGGGCGACTTGTGCTACTTTTGCCGAGACGCGGTCTCCATT
>DWQL01002019.1:0-10424 GCA_018231265.1 Noctuana haematospila
ACATCAGATTAGTTTGCCAAGGGCCCCGGACGCTATAGTGCGCTACTGCCTTTAGGTCGTGGTCATGACAACATTACAATACATACTACTGCATAATAACGCGCTGCTAAAGAAAAATCATCTCATCATAAAAGTAATATAAAATTACTGGTTCTTTTAATGGTTTGTAAAGTCATTAAAATGTTCGATTATAAAATCATAAACCGTGATTCATAAATTTCACATGAATGCCAAAAGAACAAAATTCTGAAATCAAAAATTTAATTTTTTTCCTATTTAAATTAAATTATGTTTCGTTTACAGACAATTCAATACGAGGCATTCTCCTTTATTTACTTCTAATAGTCAAGTACCTATTATCAAAATTAAGTTTATAATATTAATATATATTTTCACACATTTTAAACATACGCCATTATTTATTCCATTAAGGTATGTAGTTGCCGTGTGCACGAAGATATCACATATATATATTGTACTTGCTGCTCATATGAAAATATTTCATCATTCGTTCGATGGAACTTGAATATAATAAACAAAATAAATATCTCACTCGTATGGAAATAAACAATTTTTCATGTTTCCTTTGTTTCTAAATGCCGGTAAAGCTGTATACAGTGGCTATATAAAATATTTGTTTTCAGATATCTAAAAAGGAGAGGAGAAAAGTCAACTGGCAACTGATATTAACACCTACAAGTTAATTAAGAAGCCAGACACAATATAGTTTGGATCGGAATATTTATTTTTTGATGCCTGTTTACATGGCAAAGGGTTCATACAAACTGTTCCCATCGGCTTATATGGGATTGGTTAAATCACTGAAATAATAAGCTTTTTTGATGTCAGCAATTTTTGGAACTGCTTACCACCAAAATTCACCCTACACCACTGTTGTCTACATTAACCATAGCGATTTAACAGAATAATAAAAAGATACATTGATAACACATAGTTAAAGGTTTCTACCAAGATTCCCTTACAATATCGAATGCAGATAGGTTGTAGGCCTTCACACGAAACATTTCGGATAAACGTTAACTGCACTGCGACGGTATTGATACAAACGCGAAGATTTTAGGTAATGAATTCGAATTTATGCTCTTCATTTTTAATCGTGCTTATTTTGTTTACCTTACAACGTGTAAACGAGTACAGTTAACAGGAAATTTATAGCAATAGTAAATAGCGAATATATAAAAATAACGATGCAGATGGTCCCAAAATTTGAAAAAAATTTAACATCGAATCGACAGTCTGGAAGTCTAAATGGACGAGATATTGAGTGTGACACTAATAAACTTTAAGATGTACTTTTCCTATAACAGCACAGTTGATTCATTAATTTAAATGCAATTACAGCGCACCGCATCGTATTTGTGCAACGCGAGCTGACAATATTTAGGAATTTTAGAAGGAAAACGACGCAATGTTGCCGACACGCCGCGCTCGCAATAGGCTTTTCATGTACAGAGTTTGTGCTAGAAACTGTTAATTGACCACATCGCAAAGTCTGCCATAACCTATTCAAGAGAACTACTTTTATTATATACTTTCTATTATTTTATTAATTTTAAACGCTAGATCTCTACCGATTTTTTGGCAATTTTTTCAACACATAAAATATTCAACCGCTTAGGTTATTATTCTAATTACAAAATTTTTAATCAGCCAAATAATGTGATGAATAAAAGTGAATAAACAAGTGAGCCACATTTTAAGTGCTTTAAACAAACTCGCAATGTTCATGGATATGTCGCATTATTATTTTCATTAACAAAAATACCACATTTAGTGCTTAAACTAGATTAATAAAATAATTCTACATAGTTCTCTCTCAGACGAATAAAGAACATCTTCTATTATTTATAATACAAATTTAATTTATAAATACGTAGATTTGCTTAGGCACCTAATAAATACATATTTAGACCTTAACTAGTGTAGCATGGATGTAGGTTACATTACATATAAACTATAGTTATATTAAAAACCAACTAAACGCAATCACCTCTCCATAAGTAAGTTTCTGTCAACACAAATAAAATGTGAACATCTCAACACTTACTCGCTAGGGAAACACGACTACGTTGATATCTTACCACTGTATTTACAATGAACAAACTTACGCGATAACAAAATAAAAATACCTAATGGCAGCTTCAAATTACGTTTACAAAAGAAATTTCGTACTGAAAGTAAGTAATGAAAGATGAAAATAATTTAGAATTTGTTAACGTCATAGTCACTTATAAGTGCAATTCGGACCGCAACAGTAGCTCCGAACATCGTTCTCTGCAACTAATACTTCTCAAAATCAATACCTTTAAAACAATATTTAAAAATTCATGCTAGTAAAACGAAACTACGAGTATTTTCAATATTCTCTGTACATTTCTTATATTGAGTTACCGATCACGAAATGCGAGCAGTAGGCTAACGAATTGCAAGTTTTTTATAAGATGAACAAGCCTTTGTGTTCACTCCTGATTTTTAGCTCTTTTGTTTTAAACTCGGGTCTGAAGGAGCGTGGCTGGCTTATACCAATTTTACCCTTTCTTGTTTAAGAACAATTCGCTTTGTAAGATACTACACTAATCAAGCCTTTTAACTTAAAACTTTTAGTTAAAATAAACAAATACTCACTTAGTTTCGTTTTAATAGTTCACAATAAAAAAATCAATGTTAGTTTTAAAATCACTCTTAGTTTTACTCTTACGGTCGGGAAGATTCCAAACTACAGTGTTTGTACTCTTTTAAGCATAAGCACCATCCGTTATTTTATCAATCATCCCGAACATGCTAACACTGTATCACAAAATTAATTGCCTTACAGTTACTATTACTAAATGAAAAATTACTCTGTGACCGTAAGAGTGTTATTGTATTCATCAAATAAAAACCCAAAAATCTTATTAAAAATAATACTCTTCATTAACACGTATTTAAACGTTTGAGCTCACATCACACAAGTATTTGTTAAAGTTTAAATTGAATTTTATTCTGAATAATAATTAAATAAGTTGTAATAATAGTTAAATAGTCTTATTTCTTTGTATTATGTAGGTAAGTAATGGCTATTTTTGTGATTGTATGTCAATGACATGCTTGTTATTGTTTATATTATGTACAATTCATTTATTTTGATTAAAACCAGTAATTCTAGTGCATGGAGCTTCAGTTAACATACGAGTAGGTACAACAGGTTTCTCAGATACAACGTAGATTATACAATCAAGTTCATATCTTGTAAAATTCTCGCGAAGGATAACACATTGTCAAGTCCAGAGATAAAACGTCTTAAAATGGATTTCATCGCATCGATTGAAGAAAAGTTCCTCCGCATGAAAACGATAGTAATTGCGATATAAAAGAATGCTACTGCAGATTTTATGCATTCGATACTCGTGATAAAAATCAAAATTGATTATGTCTCCCGAAAAGCAAAACATTTATAGCTAAAAACCGGAAAAACCAGATTTCCAGATAGATAGAATAAATAATTACAAAAAAATATTGCCCTGACACAATATTTTCTATTTAATGTGTCCATGTTTTAACGAACTTACGAACCATATCAGTGGCATGAAACTAATGATAGGGTATTTCCGATTATTATGATTCCATAAAAGCAAGGTAGGTAGGCAAAATAGGTAGGTAATGGGTAGGTATTGTTATTGAAAACAATATTATTTTATTAAATTACAATGGAGCCTAAATTTCTGAACGACTTATTGTCAAAAATGGGATTTTCTGTATCAGATACTTAACAGACCGTAAAATAACATGTGAATTCTCTGAATTTTAACATTTAATGGACGTTAAATACACTTCGGGATCGGCGTAATGTTTGTGCCCCTACATTGACTTTATGAAAACCATTTGAGTAGAACATTTTCTGTTTTAGTTAGTTGTAAGAAATAAAACTTTCAATTGAATTCTATGAACTCCAATACTTTGTGTTGCTAACATAGTCGTACCTACTATAAAAAATTAAAAAAAATCGCAATTTAAGAAATAACATACTGACACGTACATAAGTTAATTAATTTCTGATTATTCATATAATAGAACTGTAGAAGAGTTTAATTCTGTACAATGAATAAAAACTAAAGAAAATACCGCTAAAAGGACTTTCGACAAGTAATACAAAAGCCAAAAATCTTGGAATGAATCCCAACCTTATGAAACAGTTATGTTTAGTAGCCAAGTATAGATGGCAATATTACAAACGAAATGCAGTTTATGGATTGTCCATTGACGTTTCAAGAAATTTTATAGCTTACACGCTCGAACGCTCGATTCAATTCACACCTCTAAAACTCTTTTTTTTTCTGTTCTAGTATTGTGTAACATGTAAGGAATAAACAGGGTTTTTCAAGAAAAGTGAAAAATATGAATATTAATTTAAAGCACCTCTTTATAATAGCAAACGTTAAGATTTATCAATTTTAAGTTAATGAACAGTTACTTTTAAATAATTGGTTTCAACTTTTCGCTTTATTGTAACGCTTATAAAGCTATATTGTGCTAGTTACGTGTTTGCAACATAAACGAGGTTTATTCCGCTTATTAAATTTAACAGCTTTGATAACAGAAATTATAGTTGTGTACGTATTGATAAATTTTTAAATAAATCTACATTGGCAAGTGAGAGACAGTTTAATGACCAACGTCAGACAAATGTATGGAACCTAGTACATAATTGCATATAGAGAGATCTGTACATGAAACGATAAATTGGGCGTCCAGTATTACATTAAGAGTAAATAAAATAATAATATGAAAAGGCCGGCAACATGTGAAGAATAAAGTAAGAATAATAATATCGAGTGTGAAATTTGAACTATTTATTTTTATAAAAATAGATACTCAAATTTTTATCTCATTATGCAGTTCTTTCTTACAAAATATATCACCACTAACTGCAATAAACTGTATTGATAGCATTAATAAAATTACGCAGGGGAAAAGCCACGTGACGTGAGCAGGGAAGTGACACAGCTAACAACTGCGACCTTCGTCGTCGACATTGATTTTATCCGGCGCCATCTTAAATTAATTAATTCCGTTTTTATGGAGATTCACGTTAAAATTGTACTATTAATATTTTTGATGACACAGCCACTGGAGTATTTGTAATAAACTTCATCATCGCTTCAACGTGTAGCATTATCAGCCGTGCTGACGTCACGATGACAGTACGCATCGGTAGAGTGCCAATTGTCAACGAATTTAAGCAAACAGAAGAAAATTGTGGTTCAACAGCAAATATGTATCATCACATTCTGTTCAAACATTATCAAGGAATATTATAGCAGTATAACCAGTGACACGTGTGTACCTTATGATGTATACAAATTTTTGAATTTGAATTTGACTTTATAACTACGAGTACCAACTGTACATCGTGGGATTACACAATTGAAGATTGCAAGCTATGAACTCTAGAGAATTACATACAAGAAAGTATCGTCGCATGATGCCGTTCTTGCAACCTTGGATCGCTTGCTTCCATGGTAATGTGATTTCCAGAACAATAAATCGCACCCATAGCTTCCAAGACAATCTTGCAAATTTTGGCTAACGCAGTGAACAGTGGATGCAGAAGTTTAATTCATATTTTTACAAAAATATTTCTTTCGTATAACCTTGTACGTAGAGATAAAATGAAAATATTTCTTTGGTCCACCCAACACAAGCTTTCCGGCGTTTATCCGCTTTTGTACAATGGGGAAGCACGAAAAGAGGTAAAATGATATACGTTGCAGAATATTCCACTCTATTTCCCGACCTACGTTCCGTAGACTATTACGTGCTATAATATATTGAGACGATATTAAAATAAAATAATTAAAGGGTAGATTTTAGCGTCATAATCGTAAAAGTGATCTAGGTAAATAACATCAAAATAAGTTTTGGCTTTTAAGCATCATGGTAATATCGAACCCTGATGATAAATGTACAGTTAAATATAATAATATTTAACGGAACATTTTGAATTTTATCAAGATTTACGTACTTTATGGTGACCTTCAGTAAACCCATCACAACCACTGCTTGGCACAGGATCGCAATATCGAGATATTTCCACGTCACACCAGAAAGTGAGTACTGTGACCAGTCTAAGAAATATTTATTACCTAATAACTTCTATGTTATACCTTTATATTATTCAAATTTGATCTAACTTTGAGCAATATTTAGTAGTCCAAATAAGCAAAGTTACTGGCCACTTGGCTGAACTAAGTTGGATATTAACAATGTCATACATAAGATATTTACCGGTTTATAGCTAAAACAGAACTACAAGATAGTAATATACAAGCTGATGACAATCATAAATATTGTTAAAAGTATATATTAAAGGAATACAAGGCAGTTTGAATATTTTCGGAAAGAATTACAATAAATTTTAGTTTATGAAAGTTCATTTCGTTTCAGAATGTTGTTTAACTGTATTCACCTACCTTTACACGATAGCTTTGTTGAAGTGTAAAAGCGCGTTATTTTTTACGTTTCGTGTTTCGGGATAAACCATTTTCTGGGATTTGTGTTCATGCGCGGATAAAAAATCTCCCGACGTAAAAAAGCGTCTGATGCAAAAACGCACACTAGCTTGAGATGAGCTTGGCTCGACTAAGAACACAGATTTTAAAGATATCATAATTTATGTTTTTTGTATCAAGTTTTCGATTGATTTCAAAAAATTCATTCGGCATATAATTAAGTACCTACATATAGATACTTATATATTTAAACAAATTTCATTTACTAGATACTTTCTATTTAAACTTTTTTTTGTTATAATTTTTCATTGTTTTTCTGTCATAATTTTTCATTGTTTTATATAAGTAAGCGCTACCCGCGAAGACTAGCCATAAAGCTTATCTTCAGTTCAATTTCCTTGTCTTTAAGCAATTTGCCGCAAATTGCGCGTGGTGTTTTTATCTTTGTAAGTTTACACTGGAATTAGGTCTCCGTGAATTGAACCAAAACGTTATTACAATTAGAAACGCTCGCAAACACAAAACGGAAAGCGAGGATCGTAGATAATGAAATTAAAGCATACTGCGGGAAAGTAAAAGTATCTGTGATCGAAAAAACTTTATGGGGGTACCTATTCCAACATTTGTAACGCAAAAGCGGATTTTGTGGATGTCGATAAATCTAGTAGTCTGGATTCCCTGATGCGTTTAAGGACACTTTAGCATCTTACCCACTTAAAGAAGCTACAGCTTGATATTGTCTTCGAGACTTCGATATTATTGTCTTGTGGTTCAAATAGCAACGTTGCAACTCGGAAACGGTTAATGCACGTTTCTGCGAGTAACACGTAATAAGGAAATACCTTGTAAATAAATGAATTGTCTCGCTCAATTGCAGTTATCTTAGAAAAACAGTACCTCTATGATTGCTATACGAGTAGGTACCTTTGCTATATTATTTCTAAGCCCTGCAGATGGACCTTTTCTTATGGAGATATCTGATAAATCTGATTCAAATCGATAGAGTATATTTCTTCATAATAAAAAAAATTATCAGCTTCAATAGTCAACTCAATACTAAAGCTGTGTCTAACGCCATCTTAGAGTCGGAATAAACATTTTTTTTTCAATTCATTGGTAATCGTTTCTCATGTCTGCATTACTATCTACTGATTTACAAAAGCGAATCAGTACTAAGGAGAAGGTTAAGTAATCGTTAAACGTCTCTGAGTTCGGCCGTATGTGTGGGCGGAGGTGTCTCGAGTTTTATAGTCTGTATTAAATACAAGGCAAAAGGTCACACGTAATTAGTTCTCCAGTATGTATGTAAATCATGGACGTCGTTTAACTCATACCTACACTTCAAATATAATTTTCTAAGATCGTTGAATAGCTCCCCATTTAATATGCGACGTATCCAAAGATTATTTTAATGTGATCATCTATATACTAATAATATAAAGCTGAAGAGTTCGCTTGTTTGTTTGAACGCGCTAATCTATTTTTGTTGTGTATGATAGCTACATTCATAAAGAAGGTTTAGGCCATCAAGCATTATGTTACAATTCTTAACGCGGGTGAAATCGCGGGGCACAGCTAGTTTTAAATAAAATACGTTGTCGATAAACTTCAGTTTACTTCCAAAATAAACTAATCGGTTCTAATAAATGTAACCGTGCATGTATTCCAAATATAGAACGGGTCCCAGATTCCTGTTGGACACGCATTTCCCGGATAAAATCGTCACAGAAATATCGAATGCAGACAGAATAGATATTTCTGTCGTCAAATGACGCTATTCAATTTGTCGCTAAGGAAGAAACGTTTGAATACACACGAACGATAAATGCAACATCAACATTCAACACTCTTCTCGTAACATGACTTTCTTCCCTCCGCATCACATGCCCACACCATGCCAAACCATTTCCTTGCATCCTATCCGTCACTGGTGCCACTTTCATACTCCTTCTTATATTATAAATGAACATTAATCTATTGACATAAAAAATTCTACATCGCCTACATTTCATTATTTGTTAAAATCCATCTCAGACTGTAATACAAACCTAATGTACAGACAAACCTAATTGTGAGAAGTTCGAATGACATTTTCTGTCTGACGTCAACAGATTACGTGGGCAGTGTTCGTGGTACAGGACGTGCCTAAACAAATAACTTAGTGAAATAAGGCGCTAAGTAATAAGTACCATAATATAATGCAACAATTTTAAAACACAAACAACACTACAACCAGATTATTTATGCAGATGAAATGAACACTGCAACGGCCATTAAAGTACAATGGCACTAGAAATGAGTTTTAAGGAATCTAAATAACATTTTCTATCTTGTATTATTTCAATTCAATGTGTTATAATTGAAAATAGGCATGCTCATTATTGCTCATATTAACGATAACGAAGCCGTTACAAGAATTTAGTATTCATAAAACAAAAGAACCTTACAAATTATTGAAATTATGTTCACCCGAGCTGACGTCATCGGTCTATTGAAAATGTTTGAATAGCGTGTCGTTGTCAAGCATTGCATCACCTGTATACTTCATACACGAGATATACGGTAACATTAGTCACCTGAACTGATAATGCCTGTTTATCTGAGTATTTATTGAGAACACCTATGCGTTACGTGAAATACTAAGTGCTAAGTACAGAAGCGTTCCAGTGCTGAGAGCTTATTATTTGTTTATGAAACAAATGAGATATACGGTACACAAAAATTAGATAAAAATATATAAACAATGGGCAACCTTACCGCTTAAACGGAATCCGTCCCAGGCAAACCATCATTTTACAGGACAAAAGTTGAATTTAGTTCAAAGGACGGTTTTAATCCCCGACGTAAAAAAACATTATTATGTTTATGATTAGAGGTGTTTACCTGCTTTGTATTTGTGTATGTCTGTGGTAACGTAACTCTTAAACAATTGAACAAATTTGTGCAGTTTTAATTGAAAGGTGACTTAGTCGAGTGTTCTGAGATATGATTCAAAAAAATCTACTTAGCCGTTTGAAGACCATTAACCTCTTTTCTTAATGATGAAAAGCATGAAAGCAACTGTCATAGGTCTGATCGCTACGAACCTAGGGGCTCTACCACTCTAATAGGTATTTCAAGCACGTAACCTTGAACTGATGCGAAAATATAGCTTGGAGTCAGCACCAGCAGGACACTTAACTCCTTAGAGGAATATTTAAAAAATAACTTTACCTTAAATACCCTACTTAGCTTTGCAAAAAGAGATCGCTAATAGAAGAGTGTCAAGGACAACCACAACGATCTGATGTTTCGCTTCTCCTTGGCGACATCCGTCGTTTCTGTTGCCAACCAAACACGAATTAAGAGAGAATCCAACTGATCCCCGCACAAAGCTTCCTCACTTCACACTTCGCACGTTCGAGGCCAGCAAGACACAGTTTTCACCGCGCGTAAGTTCAGGGACACGTTATGAAATTATAAATGTTTACATGATGCCGGCCAAAGATCTTGTTCGGAGTTACGAGAGAATAATATAACTTTACATAATATATAAACTTGTTATAAATAAAATAAAACCTGTCTTTAAAGTCGACAGTTTTTAGAAGGAAAACTGGATTTGCCCAAAAAATATAAGATCGAAGATGCATAGCATAATTTTATCGGTAAGACATGGGTATTCTTCTTACTTCCCTGAACACAAAATTTTCCTTATCATGATTATTCATCACTGAATTCAATGTCGTAACATTCATATATCCATGTTGAGCGACTTGGAGCCCATTCATTTCATTGAACAAAATGTATCTTTTCTTAATCAAAAGACGGGCCACGAATGACATGGCTGCGGCTTCAGGCTAGGGAATGACACAAATGAAATGAGGCAAGTATCGAAAATGAAAACGTGAAAGGAGTCTCTATAGAAAACTTTGCATT